>JAQPPZ010001774.1:0-106793 GCA_028583015.1 Wollemia nobilis | reverse complement strand
CCCCTTTGTAGCTTCTATTTAGCCTTCCTAAACCATCTTAAGGGCATAAAAAAGATCAATATCCCTAATTATCTATTTAGGTCCCTTGAGTTTTCCATCAACAATGTCAAGAGTGGAAAATGTTTCCATCCCATCCATTAGGATCAACATCTTATCTTTTATAAGCATACTCTTGATATTTACTCCAAAAAAGTTGTGATCACTACCTGCCTTACTCCTCCCAATCCCACTCAAAGCCCCAATCGCCCCAAACCTCCTAAACCCACTAAAAGCAATAGACATGAAATTCCTATCCATAATGTTCCTAGTGATGATAATGACCATATTTTTGCCTTCTCTTCTACCCTAAAGCAAATCCTCAGGTATGAAACCATGGAAGGAACTTTGAATGCTAAGTTCGATTTCAAACACAAACTTGTAAACACTCTTCATCCAATTTCTTATAGAATCCCAAATCATCTTCCGTTTATGCTTCCCCTCAATTGAAGAAGTTGAATATGGATATACCCTCCCTTGGAAAGGCCAGTAAGCCAATTCCCCCTAAGGAGCCAACATCGGAGTGTACTAATCCTTCATCTACAATTATCTGAAGCTCTATTCTTAGCCATATCACCAATACAGTAGCTACATTTTTAGTGACTGCCAATTCATCCAAAGCAACATGGACGCTCTACAACCAGGTAGTGAAAATGATGGAAAAAATTCACGGCCACCTCAAAACTATCTTCAAGGAGGCTAATGATCCTCTAAATGTTAACATTAGAAATTAATTTGCAGTCCTCTAGTTTAAGGGGTCTTCCTCTTAGGACCACCCTTGTCCCTCATTTTGTTTGTTCGAGATCATCCTTATGGGATTTCCTTGTGTGGTTTTTTGTTTCCTTGTAAGGCTGGATTTCCCCTTGTGGGCCTGCTCTTTTTTTTTGTTGTGGTTTTGCTGACCTATTGGCTTTTTTCATGATGTAATAAGGTTTTGGAGGTCTTTTCAAAACCTACTTTTAAGTAAACTTTTTTTTGTCGATTAAAAAAAAAATAGATACAAATAGTTTTTATCAAATTGAAGGAATAGAATATAATAAAACCATTTCTTTTGTAGTTAAAATTTATACAATCAAGTTAGTTTTAGCTTTAGATATAAAACTGAATTAGAAATTATATCAAAAGGATGTTGAAATATATTTTAAGTGGTGATTTATATGAAAAAATGTATATTTCTTAACTTGATGGCTATATAGTAAAGATAATAGATATTTAGTATTTAGACTAAATAAATTTATTTATATTTTAAAATTAATATCCTAGATATTGGTATTCTAAAATTAATTATTAGTTCATTTATCATAGATTTACTAGAAGTAAAAATGATCATAATATTTACATATGGAAGTTCATAATTAAATTATTATAAATTAATTTTATTATACTTTGATGATTTGATACTTGCTTTAAGTGATCCCTCTTTTATTGATGGTAATACATCTAGAAAAAGTTAAACTTTCAAAAATACTAAGGTATGATGCATTATTTCCTTGCCATACAAGTCTATTAAGAGCCAAACAAAAATTATATTTCAAAACAAAGTATAACAAGATTTTATAGTTAGATTACATAAGTAAGATGCTAAAGTAGTTTCTATTTCTTGTGAAATTGATATTAAATTGTTGAATGATATAAATTTTCCTTCCATTGATATGAATATCTATAAATATCTTGTTGGATGCTCAAATTATTTGGCTAATACTAGATGTGATATGATATTTGAATTTAGTGTACTAATAGTATCTAGATATAATATTACATTAAGTATTTTGAGGATTATTCACTAGATAATGCAATAGAAATATTGATGCCCTAATTTATGTCATAAACTACACTTTACCACCTTCATATTCAATCATCTGGTTACATGAGCCCAAATTAAAGATCAACTTTATTGATTTAGGGTGTTCCTAGCTTAGGTTAGTATTCACGCAAAATATTGCATGCATATGTAGGTATGAACAATAGTAGTAGGGTCCATAACTACCAATTGTCCTATTTTTCTAGTTATTCCAAAGAGGATCTCTTTATGCAAAAAATGAACAAGAGTAGTAGGGTCCATAACTAAAAATTGTCCTATTTTTCTAGTTATTCCAAATAATATCTCTTTATGCCAAAAATGAATTGGCATCCTTTAAAGGATTATATTATGTATGATTTTATACGATAAGGACTTGTCATAGATTTTTTAATATAAATTTTGATTAATACTAATATTAGGGTTAATAATTTGAAAGAAGGGTCATAAATGAGAAAATACTTGGTAAATAAACTATTTTTAAAAAGTATTAATAAAATTCTAACAAAAGGTTTATGTTTGTGACACATGGTTATAACTTTCATTTTGTCTTGGCTCTCGTTATCAGGACCTTTAAAACAATATTTTTTTTATTTATTTATTAGAATTTTGTTCCATGTTAATACCTATTTATTTATTGAGGTTTACAAGTGTAGAAACCATAATACTAAGTGTTAATCATTTAATTTTTAAAAGATATAAAATTTCTTGTAAATTTGACTCCACATAAATGAAATATTAATTTTTGTTTATTAAATTATTTTAAAAATATAATCTAAATTATAATATCTTTTAATATATAAAGTAATAAAGTTATCATACACCACACATTCTATTCCATAATAAACGATGAATATACCATAATTACTTATAGACATATTTTCCATATCTTTATTAAGAAAAGCCATGGTTATTGGAGTCTCTCTTATTCATGAATTTTATTTTGTGATTGTTGGTAGCGACATCATAGTCTTACATTTGACATTGATAAGTTTATCCATTTTTCGTCGGACGTAATAGTCGACTTCCACTTCATGCACCACCTAATTATTAAAAGATAATAAACGAGGCCATAGGTTAATATTTGGATAAGATTGTAAATCACGACGGGAATCTATCACTGATTATGTAGTGCTCATCATGGATTATTACACACCCCACATTTTAATCATTCTCTCTCTCCAAAGGTTTCATTGCACAATGAATAGATGCCTCTACCTCTTCATCCTCTCACAGACCCATAACTCTATCTACATATCCTACTTATCAACATAATGGTTCCTCGTGCATTGCCTTTGCTTGTAGCACCATTATTGTGATTGAGTGATTATGGAATTTATTACCTCAACCTCCCCATTTGTTAGTTGGATTTCTTGGTGGAATGAAGTAATTGTTTGTACTACCTATTTCATGCCATATTTTGGTAAAAAAGTGGCACATGTCAGAAAGTGTGCTCAGTTGTCTATTATGAAGGAGTATCAATAAAATTTATGATTGCTAAAAAAATATCTATAATATCTATATGATCGATAGTTGTAAACTAGGGTTGTTGATCTTCACCACCATATTATAGTCCATGAACAACATGAATCCATGTGGCTCAAATTTAGGCTCATCTACACTGGATGAGGGTTGATGATCACCCATCCAAAGCCTTTTTCAAGTCTCTTCATTCTAGGCTGGGCAAGATCCAGATCAAGGTTATTCAAGTCTCTCATGATAGGTCGACTTCCCTTCCTAATATATATTCAGCCTTTGTGGATCATTATAATATTATATTTCAATCACAATAGGATTCTCTAGAACGTTAGATGGTGCTCCAACAATATCTTGATGTTGTTCCTACTAAGTTGTCCGCTTATGACAAACTTCTTTATGAGGCTCCTCTTTCACTTAATGAGCTTCATAATGCTCTTATGACTATCTCCGATAACAAGTCCCCTGGTCTTGATGGCATTACATGTGAATTTTATAAAGCCACTTGGAATTTTACTAGGTCTGATCTGTTGAATGTCTACAATGAAGCGTTAGCCAATAATTCTTTTGACAATATTATCAATATTGGAAACATTAAATTTATTCCTAAAGCAAGTAATCTTGAGCTTATCACCTGTTGGTGACCTATTACTCTTCTTAATATCTCTTACAAGATTTTTTCTAAATATTTAGCTCTCCATATTCACACCATTCTCCCTATTATTATCATAAAAGAGTAAATGATATTTATTAAAGAAGGTTACATATTGGATAATATTATTTTTGTATAGGAAGGTTTAGAATGGGCTTGTATCTCTGGCCAAAAGCCCCTTTTCCTTAAATTAGAATTTGATAAATATGATGATCATATTGAATGGCCTTTCATTCTCACCATGCTCCAAGCTCTTGACTTTGGCCCCCTTTTTTATCAAGGCTATCAGCATGTTGTTTGTTGATACTTTAACTTGTCTTACTATTAATGGAATTAGGTCAAAATATTTTGATTTATTTCAATCTATTTGCTAGGGCTATCCTTTGGTCCCCTCACTTTACATCCTTGCTACTAAAGCTTTTGGTTATCTTCTTGCCAATCAAACATCTAAGAGGTTGATCAAAAATATTATTTTATATTATATGTCCACCCAACTTATTAATGGCCACTTTGTGGATGATTCTTTTCTCACTATCAATGAGGATGAGGTTTTAGTTTCAAATACTTTGGTTTGTTTGGACACTTTTTGTAAGAACTTGAGATCCAACATAAAATGGTCTAAGTCTCTTTGTTTCTTCCTTGCTTCTTCTTTTGTGCCTGCTTGGCTTAGATATTTTTCATGGTATTGGCTTCAAAGAGGTGAGCATTTTAAGTTCTTAGGAATCCCCTTTGTTTTTGAAAACTCACCCCTTGAACTTTGGTAGTATGTCATTGATACAATTGAAAAGAAGATTCCTTGTTTGGCCTCACGTATCCTTTCTCTTGCCATCAAGTTTTAGGTTTGTACAAATATTATTACTACCACACATGTCTATTACTCCTCCTATTGGGCACCTTCTAAGAATTCTTATAATAAGTTGGTTAGACTCCTTAGGGACTTTCTTTGGGATAGGGTTGAGCAATCTCCTCCCAACCATGACCCCTCATAAATCCGAGATCTATACTTATAAATAGAGAATTTAACACACAGCCACCACACACCCACCCCCTCACACACTCATCTACGCTACAGTTTGAAATATTAAATGAAATTTTAATATTTATTTATTAAAATATTAAAAGATATATAATCTATATTATATATAAAGCAATAAATTATTACTATAAAATATTCATCTATTCAAATACAACCATCATGACCAATCCATTTTAAAAGGCATAAAATATATATTTTTTATAATTATAATCTTGTAAGTTAATTTTGCAAACAAATTAACTCATTCTATATAATAAAATAATACTACAACTCTACATCAAATGAAATTATTCAAAATTTTTAGGACATGAATGTCTGGCGGTCTCTTGCTATTTCATGGTAAGGTATGCCATTAGCTCAAGTTCAATGGGTAAAAGCTCAACATTTTTATAGAAAAGGAATTGCATCTCTGAAGAATTTTTCTCGTGTCAAATCAAGAGTTTGATACCCTCAGATATTTTTAAGAATACTTACAGTCTCAAAATTGAGAATAAATAGACGTATGATGTTGTCATAGATAATATTCCTTTATCCCTTTGGAGCAAGTTACATAAGAGGTACCAAAATCCTTGGTAGTCCAATTGGTGTTGGACTAATAAGGTCCCTCTAATTTAGTACAAATCCCAACTTGGGTATAATTGGCTTACTCGCCAGGTCCCCATGTCACATAGGCTGAATATTAAATGGGATTTGATCTCCTTATCCTCAAGGTGAATTTTATTTTTTTCCCAAGTCTGGACTTCATATATTGAGCCTAAACAAATATTTTTTGTTTGGAGTCTTATTCACCAAGGACATCCTCTAGGAAATAGACTTAAGCCTATGTGACTTGTCCTTTTTGTGATGAACCTGAGGATGTGTTGCATATTTTTTGGTAATATTAGAGGGATTCTCTTGCTTGGAAATGGCTCCTAGAATTACTTCAACCTTTCATGTGGAGTCCCTTCTTATGGCCTCACACTCTTCTGGGGGATCCCATTGATTTTTCTAATAATCTTGAACTAGTGTGGAATATTTTTTGTATCAGTACTCTCTTCTATTTGTGAAAAACCAAGAGTAAGGTGACTTTTACATAGCTTAAATACACTCTGACATTTTTTTTGTTAATAAGTATACTATTTTTATGACTTCTGGATGTAAATTTATGTACAGGTGGACAAGGTGAATGTTGAGGTACAACACCTTCGTTCTCTAATGGATCATTGGGGTAATACCCCATGCATGGTTAGTTGTGTCCCTCTCAATTCCCTAAGAAGCTCCTCTAGGTCCCATTCTCGACCCCATGGAGGTTCTTAATGCTTCACCCATTCTTCGGTGAATAGTCACTGGTCCCAACCCTCTCAATACTGCATATGCCTAGATGATGGAGCTAGTCCTTCCTCCAAGAACTTCGGATGGGATGTTCAGCCCACCACTTTTGAGCCAGTTGTTGGGTGGGGTGACACTACTACTACTTCAATTGTTGTTCGTCATACCGATGCACCTATCGCTCCTCAACAGAATTTGGTTTACGATAATGCAGAAGAATGATGGAATGCCCCTATCTCTTCGGATGGAGGTTAGTAGTATGTCAGCAAGGCAGATAACTTCTATCTCGTTCCTTGATCTTTGTTTAATGATTATGTCTTGGGATGTCTATGTAATGATTGTTGGCGATGACATGTAGTAATATTTTTTGGTCTTTGTTTTTTACAGGAAAGTGTGATTTCCTCCACCTAGCAGCTTTTATGGTTTATAGGGTGTGCTAATTCCACCCACTTTTTTTACATGACTAATCTTAATTAATATAAGGTTTTTCATTTTAAAAAAATTGTCAACAATACATACATAATTATTACTACTATATAATTACTATACATTACCCATTATATCCTCTTTCAATCTCATATAACTAATTTAATATATATATATTACACCTTTACATTTAAATTTATCGTTTAAACAAAATTGATAAAAACTTATTTTTTAAAATTTAATATAAAGTTAACATACACCACACGTTCTATTCCGGAATAAAGGATGAATATACCATCGTTACTTATAGACATATTTGCCATACGAGTTTGTGATTGTTGTTCACCTTGTTGCCTTTGATACCGATAAGTTTGTCCATTTGTCCATAGACGTCAGACTCGACTTCCACTTCGTGCAGCACCCAGTTTTTAAAAGATAATAAACGAGGCCCTAGATTGATATTTGGATAAGATTGTAAATCACGATTTAGTGAGTGAAATCCAATTCGACTCTGGCTTATGTAGTGCTTGTCGTGGATTGTTATACACCCCGCATTTGAATCAATCTCTCTCCCAACGCTCTAAAAAGAGCGTATGACAAAGGGGTGCCGGGGATAGTTATTTCCTGTTCGGGTGTTTTCTACTATGGGCCAGAGCACCGTGCTTCCCTGGATGGCCCCGCTGGGTACCCTGAAACATCTAGCGAGGCTTACAATGGCCAGACTGATCACAAATATAATGGCCAGACTGATCAGAAATATGGTGACAACAAATTTGATGTTCATGGCCACTGCAAGCCTTAAATCAACTGCTACATTTTGTAGCTTTAAGTTTTACTACTACATACTACTATGGTTGTGTGTATAAGACGGAACTGAAGATGTGATGTGTATGAAGTCCTGATATTAATAAACATGGCAATTTCAGTATTCTAATGAAAAATATCCTGCATGGTGGAAAATATACCTAAAGGTCAGTCTTTGTACGTCTATAACAATAAACAGTTAGTGAAACAACTATCGATCTTCATCTGCATGAAGTGTCGATGAATTGAAACTGACTCGCCTAAGCATGTTCTCGAAGTAATCTAAGAATTATACCATAAGATTATGCGACAGTGTATATACCTAATGAAATTGCACTGTAATAATAAAATTATATAATTTTGTTTAAATAAATGAAAAAACACATTTTTATAAGCCTAAAGCTTAGGGATATAAAATTGTGTCAGTAAATTCTATATAATTTATGGGGGAAAAGCTTTTTGACTTTTATTTTAGTTTTAAAAATATTGTACATGACGATGTATAATAGATGAGGATGTATAATAGAAAAGGATTTTATTTTTATATATAAATTTTATGTTATAGAAAATGATAGTTGTAAATATTATTTTAATGATTTTTTAATAATATTATATAATATAATAGTATCTTATTGTCTTGTATTTGTAAAAAGAGTATAATCAATTGATTTTTAAGGTGGTGAAGAGTCTTGTCCTCTTATATATAAGATAGGGGTGAGCTAACTTTGTTAGTCATTGGGTAGGATGACAACAAGTCATATTGATATATGAAGAGATATATGTTGTAGTTTAGGTTTGCAATACACATTTTAGAGTTTTCCAATAGAACTATTTAGTAGATCATAATATAAATATATACATTATCAGATCCACTTGCAAAGAAGTAGTCAATACATGCATTAATGATTATTACAACTAAACCACCACAAGATATTTATCACTTCTAATGAAGATTATTTCTTTAATTTCCAAATAAAATCAACTAAAACAAAATTAGACATATCAGTAATAGTCTATTCATATATCAAAATAATAGAGGTACTAAAATAAATTAAAAATACAATTTTTAGATCAATCATTAAGTGTTAATATGGTCTCATTATAAGTATAGATGTATTTCCAACATTAATTTACAATAACATCTATCAAATATTTAATGTGGAAGGCAGGCATAACTAGTACATGGCCCTTGTTATGTTTACTATAGATTGGTTATATAGTGATCAACAAGGTCACCCCTATCAATTAGTTTCTTAGTTAATAAGGTGATTTCCTTTTATATTTTATATTGGCATTGATATATGGTTAATATTTATTAAAGTTATATTTTTTTACTTTTTATTTTAAAATTAGTTTGTGTGATCATCAAAAAATTATTAATACTTTAATATCATCTTAGATATGACATGGTTAATGTAGCAGTGGCATAATTAAATAATGATAATATTAGTATCAATTTGGCTAAAGTATAAGGATAAAATCAATCTATAGAAGCTTTTCGTATATGCATTGATCTTCTCAAAACAAATTAGTGGAATCATTTAAGGCTTATATCAATATTTTCAAAAAAAAAACATGCCTTCAAGGTATATTAAAATATGTTAAAGTTTCTAAAAAACATATCTTACTATAAGTAGTCATTGTATAATTATTAATATGAGGTTATATTTGTTTTATTATTATACCCTATGGTGTGAGGAGGAAAGTGAATGAAAACTTCTACTAGACTTCCTTCTTAATCGATACAAATATGAATGTGTCTATAAATAAAAGTATTTTGAATTTATGTTTTCGAGGAAAATATGTGAAATAATTGTCAATTTGATTGACGTCTTTAGAAATTATCTTCAAATATTTACTCTTTTATTAAATAAATGATAAAACTAATACTTCATTCTAAGCATTCACATGTCCTCATCTTCTCAAATTTTCTTTGTATACAACATAATTTTTCTAAATAGTTTTCCTTTCATTATGTTTTCTAACACCCATGTGATTTACTTGGTTTAACCACTTCAATTTTATATAGATAAATAACCACTATTGTTAGCACTAAATATTTTTATGTATTCTTCCTCTATGCATAGATGATGGAGATACGTATGGTATAGTATTTGTTTGCAATGCATGCAACGGATCCTTCCAATAGCACTATTCATTGTCTTACCATATCATTGTGTACATCATGGGACACACTTATAAAGAATATACTAGTGCACATACTAATTATTATGAGATCTAAATTGCCATAGACCATATACCACCTCTAGTGAAGTTTATTTCATAAATTTTAAATTAGGAAAAATATTGCTTATATTAATACAAAAATCAAAATACAAGACATAGAAAGGAATGTTTGGAATATTGAAGTGGACCTATTATCCTATCCTAGGAAATTGGTCCTTTTGGAAGATGCCTTTGGTTGCCCTCAACGTCTTAGGGGGTGTGGACAGCTATCAAAGCAACGACTTTGTATGCTATTTGGAAGGTGAGATGTAGTTTAGTTTTTTGAGATGAAGTTTATTTCATAAATTGCTATAAATATTTAACTAAGATAAAATTAAGTATTCAAGGAGTAGTCTATTCATGTATAAAAACAATAAATGCAACAAAATAAAATAAAAATAAATATTTTAAATTATTCTTTAAGTGTTAACTAGATATCATTATAGTTGTAGATGAAATTATAGCTTTAATTTATAACAACATTGATAATAATGCATGTAACAAGAATAGTATTTTTGTGTTCCTTATTGATGAATTAGATTTTTATAAGTAAATTTGTTTAACAATGATTCCATTCATGAGTTTACAAATGACAAAAAAAAAAATAAGGGGGAAAAACTAGATGGAAATTTATCATTGGCATTGGTGTTAACATTTTAAGTTTTGTTTGGTTCCAACATTTAAATCAATGGTTTAAAGTTTAACTTAAAAATATATCAATGGATAGATAATGCTTAAAGGATTCTATTTCAAGATCTATATTTATAAATCATAGGATAAGATTTAAAAATTGAGCATATGTTAGATGAGAGTTGAGGGAGGTTTTTTGTTGAAATAGGAAAAAGAAAATAGTAGAGGATACTTTCAAGATAATAATAATTATTATAGTATAAGGTAAATTTTGAATATTGAAGGTTTTTCCTATTAAACTTAGCTATGAGTAATTTTTATTTTTATTTGTGTTGTATCTTTAGCTTATATTAAATTATCTATGATATGAAGGTTTAGTATTTTATTATTTTTATTTTTATTTTTTTTTTTTACATGGTGGATCGATGGGGCGGTCCGGTTTTATGGGTTTCTCGTTGTTCGCCCCAAACCGCCCATAGATCTTGTGCATTCCGTTACCTGCCATCATTTTCTTTTCCGCTGAAGCCCGGGATGGACAAGCTTCTCCGCTGACCAGATTTGCTTGGTTTTATTATTTTATTAAATAAAAATGTGTAATTAATTTTAGTTTGTATGTCAATTATTTATCTCTTTGATTATGCAATCCCATGTGTATGTTCAAGTATATGGGGGTAATATTATAGTGTCAAGCTTAACATAAGTAAATATTCCTTAAGAGGCTTCTTTTATTTCTCAAAATTATCCCCAAATCCTAACTCAAAGGGTGCATTGATCTCAACTTAGAGGATGTAATATAAATTAGTAAAAGTGGTGATGGAGAACATAGAAATCAAAATAAACAATAAGGTCTACTCATCAATAGACAACATCATAATTATCCTACAATTTAAAGTAAAATTCCATATTTTTATTATCTAAGGGAATTATTTATAGAATCATGGATTATTAAAATCATATGGTTATTCATTTTTTGTTTGTGGAGTTCTAAAAAAGTATAAATTTTATAAATGATTGAGGGTTAATTAGGAATCCAGGGGTTGGGTGACAGAACAAATAAGATGATGGGGAAAGGTTATATTTTCTTCTAATCAACTTTGAAGAAGTATCATAGGAAATAATTTAATTAAGTACCTAGGCTATATATGGATAATTATATTACTTATAAGCCTAGTCCTATAAATTCCAACTAGAAATCCCTTCTAGGAAAAAATATTTGCTCCTGATGGAACATTTATTTTAAAATTTTAGATTTTAGACCTTATTTATGGGAAATAGCAAGTAGATAAAGTAGAGTAATATATTGTAAGAATGGAATATAAAATTAAATAATACTATTAAGAAATAAATATAATTAGCACATTACCCAAAAAGAAATAAAGAATAAATTCAATATAATATGAAGGATGATCAAATTGCATTAGCTCAACTAATTATATTCTTCAAATTTTAAGGTGGATACCTAGATTCAAATATTACCAAGAGATACATGAATAATTGCCAAGATATTATAAATCCACTATGTGGTCATGATGTAATACAAGTGGGACTCAATTCAATCGCATATAACCGATTAAAAATATAAATTTGAAAGGTGTATCTCACTAGAAAAATAATAAGTACTCTAATGGATAATCAAATGCTTACTCTCAAGGAGATTATATACTCAAATAATATGTGACCTTATGTCAAGGTTAAATATTGATAGTTAAGGTTTATTATTAAAATTTTACAATAAACCCACTTATCTAAGGTGTACAAGGGCCCATAGGAAAATACAAAAAATATAAAATAAAACTTGATTATAAGTGAATATTAGTACCACATATTCTAAAATCCCCCTCAAGATAAATGGGAAATATGGATAGAGACACTTATTAGTGATCCCCCTTAAGGAGCAATCTCTTTTGCCAAGTCACATTTGTAAACACACAAAGAAAACCTCAAGAATAACCTTGGTCAAGATATCCTTTGTTTACTTTTCCAACTATACATAAACTAGATCAAGCATTGCAAAAGCATGAATCCATTGAACATAGAGTATCTAACCCTAATGTGCTTAGTTTATTGATGAAACATTAGATTATAAACAAGATAAATGGATATCATATTATCATAATCAAGGATTACCAAAAACTATTATAGGATACCCAACTACTCTAAAATAATGAGCATTCATCAAAGATGTTTATTGACCTTATTGGAAACACAATATTCAAATTTTGCAAAATATTAAAATATGGTAAACTATCATCTACAACACCAAGAGGCTAGTCTAAAATAAATATAAAAATCAAACCTAGTGGTAGAGCATCACTAGTTCAAATCACTACCCAATCTACATTAGAGAATCATGTTAAAACTATATGTGCTCCATTTGAGTAGTGGAAAATCATATAATATGTACCTCTAATGTACCAAAGGATCGACTTGGTCACTATCCAGTGGATCCCATGAGGTGCTTGCATATACCAAAAACAATTACTCACAAAAAGGCAATGTCTAACTAAGAGTGAGTGAGATAGAGAAGCTCTTATACAAGTGATTTATATTAGATATCATCCACTAAAGGGGTTGTACAATCTGCTCAAATTTTTAATCTGTAAGTAAAGGGATTCTAAGTACTTTTGTAGTCCTTGATCCAAAAGCATTGTAAAAGTTCCAAGGTATACTTGGAATGAGAAATGGTGATCCTATATAGATACTGATCAATTGGAATCTATAATAAATATTGCAAAAGGCCCAAAACTATCATCTCAAAAATGTCCTAAATTTATAATTTTACCTCTCTTGATTCTTCAATATGCCTAGGTATGAAATGTGCACCCTAGGCTGAAGTCAAGATTGGATGATCTAGAAATGCTTCTAGATCAACCTCCAAAGAAGGCAATCTCCTTGAAAAATAAATAAAAGTATGAAATAAAGAGAGAGGAAAGACAAGTAGAAATAGGATTAATGGTGGTTGGAATTTAGCTAATAGAAAATACCTTTAGCTAAATGGCATACACTAGTTATTGCAGGAATAGCCCAATAGTAATTCTCTTGGTCAAAGCTCATATGGAAAATATAATAGGAACATGAATTATGACATTCAATTTTCCAAGAATTTCAACTAAAATAAGCTAAAAAACACTTAAGCCTAACAAATTTTACTTTAGTTGAAACATAAATAGAAATACTAAAAATGTAATAATTGTAGCATTCAAAATTCTAGGCACTTTAATGGCAATAATTCAAATATCTTAAAACCAAATAGAATTTACTTCAACCATTGGTTGAACTAAGGCAAATAGTTTAAAGCCTAAAAAATATTACTACAATTAAAGCAAACATAGAAGTGTTTAATGTGCAACATATTACTATAAGTATTCCATACACATCAATAGAGAGAAGTCAAATAGCTCTTAATTGCTTTGAATGGATTAGAATATTTAGCTTAAACAATAGGTAAACATTGAATATTTGACCCTTACATATGAGAAGCATCGCTCCTATTATGGCTTTTACTAGGATAAAAATGAAACTAACTACTACATATAGTCATTGGCCAAATGTGATTAGGCTAAGATGGTACCACTTAGCTTATTCTTGTCTAACCCTAGTTGGTTGTGATTGCTAGATCTTCAATTATCCTTCATGGATGTGGTAGTCACTTTCTAGTTCTAATAAATTTTACATGGTGTAACTACTCATTTTGGGAGTATCAAGTGTTGCTTTGTACAAATATAATTGAGTCCAAGATGTATTACCTTT
Organism: Wollemia nobilis; assembly: GCA_028583015.1. Taxonomy (NCBI): domain Eukaryota; kingdom Viridiplantae; phylum Streptophyta; class Pinopsida; order Araucariales; family Araucariaceae; genus Wollemia; species Wollemia nobilis. The sequence goes on along the minus strand of JAQPPZ010001774.1, from coordinate 92,651 downwards.
TGATATCACTTTTTACTTAATACAAGGATGCTAGACAAGTTTAGAGCTAGTATAAGTTTTCATGATAAAGTTCTTGGGTTCAAGCTAACACTTTGCTTTGATTACATTATTTTAATGTGTCTAAAATTTTAGAAGCTTGGATGTAATCACCCTTCAAAAGGTTCTAGCTCATCTCTTTTGGGATGGATATATTTTGCCTTATACCTTTTGCATTATGCTAGAGATTTGAAATGATCTTACTGACATCAACAATAGAAAATTCTTAGCATATTTTTTAATTTAGCTTAGTTTTTGGACTTACAAATATAAAAGGTTGTTTACTGCTTCCCATTTTTTGACTTTATTATTGTTCAAACCTATCAAAGGCTAATATAATGTTAACATTATAAATTTTAATTTTATAAATGGAATGCTTCTAATATGTCAACATTATAAATTTTAATTTTATAGCAATGCATGTTATATTAAATATCCAATGATAATTTTAAGATAATGTTTATAATAAATCTACATAAAGACAATTTGTTCAAATGTTATGAATTGAATGTTTCTAATATTTGTTATTCTAATTATTATAAGCTTATTGAAATATAATTCATGGCACGATATATTAGGCCATATCAATTTTAAGAGTATTTTACTCATGATTCAAATGGTTGATGGTCTACATCAAATTGTTATAACTAAAGATAATTGTACAAGTTGTGTAACTAGAAAGATCCATAGGAACCATTTCCCAAAGTTAAATCTTGGAATGCAAATGAAGATTTAAATTTAGTTCATGGTGATTTGTTAGGATATGAAAAATATTTTTCTTAATGTAGCCATTTTTTTATTAGGTGGAAAAGAAGGGGTTTTGAAAGGGTTCCCAAAAATTTTACAAATTTACAAATTAGACCAACCAAGAAGACCCAAAAACATCAAATAAACACAACAAAGCAAATGGAAGGTCCTAGCCCACAAGAAATATGAGTGAAATAACAATCAACAAGGACATAAAGAGATATAGATAATAGAGAACAAGAGATAGGGCCAGACAACTCCAAACCTAGTATAAATAGAATGCTAGAGAAATAGAGGACCAAAGAACCTACTCTAGGTTCTCCTCAATAGAGGTCTTGCTATTCTTGAGGTATTTCATTATACAGGTAACCTCTTCCACATAAATGGTTGTCAACTTTATAGATCTACTGAGGGAAGAGATCAAGTCATTAATCATCTTCTAGGTCAACTCAATACTCTTAATGGGGTCATAGCCCAATAGGAGGTCCTCTCCTAATCTTGAGAGCCCACCACCTTTTACATTGACCTTTTTCCTAGGAATAGGACCAACCTTCCCAAACTTTTTAGAATAAAAATAACTTGACTGATATTACCTTCATGTAGCCATTATAAAATTGGTTTGTTTATGATTACTTTAAAATAATTTACATGTATTTATTGAATTTTAAAGATCAAGTTCTTTATTTCTTTACTAAATCTCAAATCCTTGTTGAAAATTAATCTCCATGTAAATTAAAAATTCTTACGTTTGCTAGTTAAATTTAATGTGTTAATAGATATCTTCTTAACTATTTAAAATGTTCTATTATTAGTCATGAAATAATGGTTCCATATGCATTAAAAAAAAATGGTATTGTTGAAAAAAATTATCAAATTATTATAGAGAATTTTAGACATTTTTTTCATGATATCATACATTTTGTTGGTTGAAGTCATATTTTGTATTGTGTATTCAGTTAATAAAATCCCTACCAAAGTAGAATGAAATATCACTCCTAAAGAATCTTGGAGTTGGAAAATTCCAAATTTAAATCACTTGCACATATTCGATTACCTTAATTTGTTCATATCCTAAATCTAAAAGAACCAAGTTAGTGTCAAAATGCATTGGATAAATATTTGTTAAATATTATGAATAATATAAATCATATAGTGAAGAGAAATAAAGATCCCCGATAAACTAAAACAGGAAATCAGTAATAACAAAATCAAAAGAAGAATATTATAGATTCACACATTACATAATATTTATATTGGAAACCCTCAACTAGGCAAAAACCAGCACAATATTATCTTATTATTACATTAACTTGACCGTCTCCAATACAATAATATTCTCCTTCTGTATCTCTCTAAACCCTAATGCAAGTACAATATATATAACAAAGGCACATGCATGGATTTTACAATATCATGGATGAAAAAGTAAGGGTTCAAATATAGTAACCCTAAAATCCCATATGGGTCTACATATAACTTTAAAAACATTAAAAATTTGGTGTTAACCCTGGTGATTATATCATACATAGTATCCAGTACCTTTTAGTGTTAACCCCACCACAATAACATGGAAAATATTTGATATATTTTCAAAATTCTCCCACTTTTTGAATACTTTCCATAGGGGCTAACAAATTCCATTGTCAACTATCAAGGGTAACCATACCCATAGATCTTCTACACCAAGAAAATTGCTAATCAGGTAAAGCCTTTGTTAATGAATCAGCAATATTCTTCTTTGTATCAACTTTCTCCAATATCACTTGGTTCTCTTCAACCATATCTCCACAAAATGGTACTTTATATCAATATGTTTTGATCTATCATGAAAACTAGGATTATTTGCTAGAAATATTGCACTCTATCACTGTTAATTCTCATAAAATTTTGTTTAATACCAACTATTGAACACAACATTTATAGCCACACTGCTTATTTATTGGCTTGACTTGTTGTAATGTACTCTACTTTTGTAGTGGATAAAGCAATAACTGATTGCTTTTTACTTATCCAACTTACTGTCCCTCCAAACAGCTTAAACACATAAATACTCATGGATCTTCTCTTATCAAGATCTTCAACCCAGTCATCATCCACAAACCCTTGTATATTTACAATATCATTATCTCTAAATTTTCCTTCATAACAAATAGCATAATTTGTAGTTCCATGCAAGTATCTAAAGATCCTCTTTACAATAATCCAATGTATCTTTCCTAGTTTTGACATATATCTGCTAACTACTCCCACTGCATGTACAATATCAGGTCTATTATAGACCATTGCATACATCAAACTACCCACAATACTAGCATAAGGAACATGATGCATTTCTTCAATTTCCTCATCTATTTTAGGATACTGTTCAAAAAATAACTTTTGACCAACTAGATATGGAGTACATACTGGTTTACAATCATGCATTCTAAAAATATGTAGTATCAAATCAACACATTTCCTTTGATTTAACCATAACTTTCTATTTGCATGATCCCTTATTATTTCCATACCCAAAATAAATTTTGCAGCACCCAAATCCTTCATGTCAAATTCAAAAGATAATTGAGATTTGAGTAACTTTATCATCTCCTTACTATTACCAATTAACAACATGTCATCCACATACAATACAATGATAATAAAATTTTCACCTTCCTTATTGAAATATACACATAGATCTGCTTTGCTTTTTCTAAGCCCAAGTGTCAAGACAAACCTATCAAATTTTTGGTTCCACATCCTTGGAGACTGCTTCAATTCATAAAGAGACTTCTTCAGCTTGCATACCAAGTCCTCCTTAAATTTTACCTTAAAGCATTCTAGTTGTGACATATATATACCTTCATCAAGTTCACCATGTAGAAAATCCTTTTTACATCCATATTTTCTATTTCAAAATCAAAAGCAATAGAAATAGCCAACATAAATCTAATTGAAGTTAGTTTAGCCATAGGAGAAAAAATCTCACCAAAGTCAATTCCCTCAACCTAAGAAAATCCTTTTGCTACCAAGTGAGCCTTGTACTTCTCCAAATTTCCTTCTACATTGTACTTCTTCTTTAATACCCACGTACAACCAATAGGTTTTCTACCAGGAGGTAATTTCATCAAGTCCCATGTCTTATTTTTATCCAAGGACTCCATTTCTTCTTCCATAGCCCTTTTCCAAGACTTATTCTCACTTGACTAAAGTGCCTACTTTATAGTCTTATGTTCTTTAACACTAATTGATAAATTAAATGCAGAATAAAAATTTGAAGGACTATACCTATCTGGAAGTCTTCTCTCTCAATCTGATCTCCTCAAAATTGGAGTTCTAAGTTCTACATCTTCAGCTTCCTCCTTACCTTCTTCCTCTAAATATTCCTCTTCAGACTCTCTCTGTAATTAAAGTTCTACCACTGGTTCTTCCTCTTGTTCTAATTTTACCTGCACTATTTCTGGTTCTTTGCTTGGTTGCATTTCCTATTTTAAAACCCCTTTTTTTTTCTAAGGATCACATTACAATTGTAAACAACCTTCTATATTTATGGGTTCCACAACTTATATCCTTTAACACTAGTACTATAACCCACAAATATGTATTTTTTATATTTATAGTCTAGCTTAGTCCTTTTCTCTTTTGGGATATACATATAAGCATCACAACCAAAAACCCTTATATGTCTAAGAGAGGGTTTATTACTAGTCCATACTTCCTGTGGAGTCTTGTCCACCAAATATGAGGTAGGAGATATAATGATGAGATAACAAGTTGTTATAACATATTTTACCCAAAACTTATTTTCTAACCCTGCACCACTTAGCATACTTCTAGCCTTATCCATCAATATCCTATTCATCCATTCTACAACCCCATTCTATTGTGGAGTATACGGAGGTGTTATTTGCATTTCTATTCCACAATCCTTTTAAAACTACTCAAATTCATTAGAGCAATACTCACCACCATTATCACTTCTCAAAACCTTTATATTTTTCTCTTTCTAATTTTCTACAAGAGCCTTAAACTCTTTAAATTTATTAAAAACCTCATATTTGTTTTGTAGAAAATATACCCATGTTTTTCTTGAGAAGTCATCTATAAATGTAACAAAATAGATACATTTACCTAATTATGGTACTTTTTCCGATCCAAACACATCTTTGTGAACTAGATGTAGAATTCCTTTAGACCTTGTAGCACTACTTGAAAACTTAGCTCTAGTTTGTTTCCCAAAAACATAGTGCTCACAAAAATTAAAATTTAATAGGCAATCAGAAAGTCCTTTAGGCATACTTTTCATTTTCAATGTATGAAGTCCTTTCTCAAAAATATACCCCATGCATTGATACCACAACATTGTATTCACTATATAAATACTCGGAGTCATTTCAACCGTATTATTTTCCTGTATAATTGAATAGGTATTTCAATTAATACTTACAGTGCTAGCCTCAAGTCTAAACAAAGTTCCTATGTGAACTCCTCTTACCAACACCAAGGATCCATAGAACATCTTGCAGTTATCCTTATTAAATACCACATTCACACCTGCATCATTCATCTTACTCATAAATATTAGATTCCTTGCTAAACCTAGAATATGCAACACATTGAGAAGGGTTTTAATTATTCCATATTTTAGAATCATATTGACTCTTCCTCGACCTATTATTTTATATGTCAAATTGTTTCCCAAGAATACTTTACCTCCATTTATATTTTCATATTCATACAACCCCTCCCTATGAGGAGTCATATGAAAAGAAGCACTTGAGTTAATCAACCATGAGTCATCATATTCACTTGAGAATGCTACAACTAGGAGTAAGTCCCCTAAATATTCATTTGTGGTCTTCATTTCTATAGAAGCTCATTCATTAGATGATCAAATATTATCAACCCTTTTAGATCTGCAATATTTTTTATAATGCCCTACTTTACCATAGTTCCAATATTTCCTCTTTTTTATGGCAACAAATTTACCCCTAGATTTTGATTTATTTTCTCCTTATTTCTTTTCTTCTGATTTCTTTTTGCTTCTTTCTTGAGAACAACCTCTCACAATTAAGGCTTCCTTTTGATGATAATCCTCAAAATATTTTTGTCTCATCTCCTTAGACAGTAAAGTTCCTATTATATCCTCTACTTTCAATGTAGATGTAGTAATAGTGATAGCCATAATAAGGTTATCCCATGAATCAGGTAATGAACAAAGTAAAGTAATAAATTTTTTTCTCTTCATTGATTTTTACTTCTACAAAGGTTAATTGACTTGCCAAAGTGTTAAAAGCATTCAGATGTTCAGCCATAGAGTCACCATCATTCATCTAAAGTGAATATAACTTATTTCAAAGAAAGATTTTATTTACCAATGACTTTATCTAATACAATGTTCCCAGCTTCTCCCATAACAACTTTATCATGGTCTCTATAGATACATTCAACAATAACAAAATAGATAAGCACAATCTAATAGAGCTCCTTTCTTTCCTATCGATTTTCAACCAATCCTTATATGTCATCGATGTTGGTTTTGTTCTAGAGATCATAATCCACTGATCTCTATCAACCAATAGATCCTCCATCTTGAGTTTCCACAACTCAAAATTTTGTCCATTAATTTTTTTAATCTCTATTCATGTGCTTCCCATCTATCTCCTTTGTCTGGATCCTTTTGTGTATGGCTCCCACTCAAGAATTAATTTATCATAGGGTTGAAACCCTTACTCCTCAAAAAAATCTAAAACCTATCTCTGATACCAAATGAAAAGAAACAAAGAGCCCTGATAAACTAAAACATAAAAGCAGTAATAACATAATCAAAATAATAAGATCGTAGATTCACACATTACACCATTTTTATCCTGGAAACCCTCAACCAATAAAAAACCAACACAGTATTATCTTATTATTGCATTAACTTGATCATATCCAATACAATAATATTCTCTTTTTGTCTCTCTCCAAACCCTAATGCAAGTGCAATATATATAACAAAGGCACATTCACGAATTTTACAATATCATGGGTGAAAAAGTAAGGGTTCAAATATAGTAACTCTAAAAGCCCATATGGTTCTAAATATAACTTAAAAAACCCTAAAAAAATGGTGTTAATCCCTACGAGTATATCATACATAGTTTCCAATACCTTTTAGTGTTAACCCCACCAAAATAACATAGAAAATATTCATTATATTTCCAATATTTAGAATGAATAATCCTAAAACAAACAAAGTTAGTAAAGATGTTTACATTGTTGAACATGTAGTGCATGGTTGTTCTAAAGTTGGTATTATTGAATTTAAAAATGAAAATAAAAATATTGAATGTGTAGACAATGACATTAGTGATGTTTATAATTGTAAGTATGAAAATTTTCTTTTAGAAGATTTGAATGATAAACTAAAAAAATGCATGTTGATAACTCAAGTTTTACTTCTATTTCTTAAGTTCAATCCATGCAAAATCCTAAATAATTTTAAAAATTTATCAAAGCAAGTAATGAATAATTGAATAGGTGTAGTTCAATTCAAACTAGAAGAACAAATTAATCTAATTATTCTCTAATATCCAAAGTAATAAAAATCATTGATACTAAATTGTATTCTCAAAGAAAAGGTAATCATCAATGGGAAAAATATATGCTTGAAGACTATAGTTTGTTGATGGATAACAAACATGGAATATCCAAAGGTAAAAGTATGGTTTCTTGCAAGTGGTTATTTAAAATATAAAATTGATGTATAGAATGAAATTAAAATTGAAATTGAAACTGATGCATAGAATGAAATTATAATGAGAATAAAATTAAAATGGATGCATAGAATGAAATGAGATACATCTTCTCCACCTTCTTCCACTTCCCAAAAACCTTCCATCCTCATCGCATTACTCTTCACATGTTTGGCTTGTATATCTTACTTGATTTCCTCAATGTGATCATCATTGCCACCCATGACCTTTCCAATCGAATCGCTTCTCATGGTCTTGGCCTATAAAATTTTCTTGGTCATCCTAGTTTGATCATTTGTGCCACCTTGATCTTGATGAAATTTACTCTCATGTGTATGGACTTAATATCTTACTTGAGTCTCCTGATGTGACATTAGTGCCACCTTGGAAATATCCAACATATTCGCCACCTTGAGTGTTGTTCATTTCCAAAATGGTGTTTCCAAGTTCCCCTCTACCTTGAAGTAAACTCCTGGGTCTGATACCAAGGATGGATCTATGTATGAGTTCAAATGCATGCCTACAAAATACTCTTCATCCAATTTCTTATAGAATCCCAAACCATCTTATGTTTGTGCTTCCTCTCGCTTGAAGAAATTGAAGATGGAGATGCCCTCCCCTGGAAATGCCAGTGATCCAATTCCCCCTTCCTTCACTTATTCTTAAAAGATCTATTCTTAGCCACATCACTAACATAGTGGCTACCTTTTTAGTGACTTCTAATTCATCCAAGGTAGTGTGGACGCTCTAAAACCAGACAGTGATGGTGATGGAAAAAATTCAAGGCCACCTCAATACTATCTTCAAGGAGACTAATGATACTCTAAATGTTAATGCTAGAAATTAATTTGTAGTCCTCTAGTTTAATGGGTCTCAAGACTATCAAGTGCCTCTAGTTTTGATGAAATCATCAAATCTTAGGATGGGGGCCAAGTCACTATCAGATGCCTCGATTTCCTTATCAATATTTGAATGATGGTCGTGGTTACAATTTTTTTGATTGATGATAAAACTATCAGCCATAAAAAGCATACTATGGTGGTGGAGGAGTTATTTGTTGATAAAGGTAAGGATCTTGTTGTGGTTGATGTTGAAATCGATAGAGATTCCCTTCTTGGCCCCTGGTATCATGTTATGATTTCAATTTTATAGTATTCACCATCGATAAAATTGATGTCCCCCTTTGTAGTTTCCATCTGACCTTCCAAAACTATCTTAGGAGCATAAAAAATATTAGCATCCATAATTATCTATTCACATCCCTTGAGTTTTCCATCAACAATGTCAGGAGAAGAAAATATTCCCATCCCATCCATTAGGACCTACATCTTATATTTTATAAGCATACTCTTGATTTTTACTCCAAATAATTTGTGATCACTACTTGCCTTTCTCCTCCCAGTCCCACTCAAAGCCCCAATCATCCCATCCCTCATGAACCCACTAAAAGCAATAGATGTGAAACTCCTATTGATGAGGTTCCTAGTGATGATAATGATCCTAATTTTTCCTTCCCCTCTACCTTGAAGTAAACCCTCGGGTCTGAGACCAAGGATGGATCTATGTATGCTAATTTCGAGTTCAAATGCAGGCCTACAAAATACTCTTCATCCAAGTTCTTATAGAATACCAAACTATATTATATTTGTGCTTCCTCTCACTTGAATAAATTGAAGATGGAGATACCCTCCCCTAGAACTACCAGAGAGCCAATTCCCTCTAAGGAGCCAACATCAGAGTGCATGAGAGTGCACTGATCCTTCAGCTACTATTCTTCAAATATCTGTTCTTAGCCACATCACCAACATAGTGGCTACATTTTTAGTGACTGCCAATTCATCCAAGGTAGCATGGACGCTCTACAACCAGGTAGTGATGGTGATGGAAAAAATTCAAGGCCACCTCAATACTATATTCAAGGAGACTAATAATCCTCTAAATGTTAACACTAGAAATTAATTTTTAGTCCTCTAGTTTAAGGGGTTTTCCTCCTAGGACCCCCCTTCTCCCTCATTTTTGTTTGTTCGGGATCATCCTTATGGGATTTTCCTGTGTGGTTGTTTATTTCCTTGTAAGTATGGCTTTCCTCTCGTGGGCCCGCTATATTTTTTTTGTCCTGTTGGTTTCATCCATGATGTAATAAGATTTTGGAGCTCCTTTCAAAACCCACTTTTAATTAAACTTTTTTGTGGATAAAAAAATAGATACAAACATTTTTTCTCAAATTTAAGTAATCTATTATAATAAAACCATTGCTTTTGTAGCTAAAATTTATAAAATCAAGTTAGTTTTAGCTTTAGATATAAAATTGAATTAGAAATTATATCAAAAGGATGTTAAAATGTATTTTAAGTGGTGATTTGTATGAAAAAATGTATATTTCTTAACTTTATGGCTATATAGTAAAGATAATAGATATTTAGTATTTAGAATAAATAATTTTATTTATATTTTAAAATTAATATCGTAGATATTGGTATTAAAAATCAATTATTAGTTTATTTATCATAGATTTACTAGAAGTAAAAATGATCATAATATTTACATATGGAAGTTCAATAATTAAATTATTATAAATTAATTTTATTATACATTGATAATTTTATTATTGCTTTAAGTGATCCTCCTTTTATTTATGCTAATACATCTATATTAAGTTAAAATTTCAAACATACTAATGTATGACACAATATTTCCTTGCCATACAAGTCTAGTAAGAGCCAAACAAAAACTATATTTCAAAATAAAGTTTAACAAGATTTTATAGTTATATTACATAAGTAAGATGCTAAAGTAGAATCTATTTCTTGTGAAATTGATATTAAATTGTTGAATGATATAAATTTTCCTTCCATTTATATGAATATCTATAAATAACTTGTTGGATGCTCAAATTATTTGGCTAATACTAGATGTGATATGATATTTGAATTTAGTGTACTAATAGTATCTAGATATAATATTACATTAAGTATTTTGAGAATTATTCACTAAATAATGCAATAAAAACATTGATTCCCTACTTTATGTCATAAACTACACTTTTCCACCTTCATATTCAATCATCTAGTTACATGAGCCTAAATTAAAGATCAACTTTATTGATTTAGGTTTTTTCTAGCTTAGGTTAGTATTCATGCAAATTATTGCATGCATATGTAGGTATGAACAAGAGTAGTAGGATCCATAACTACCAATTGTCCTATGTTTCTAGTTATTCCAATGAGGATCTCTTTATGCCAAAAAATAATTGACAAGCCCAAAAGGTAGAACCAAATAGGTGCTAAATTGATCCCCTAAGAGAAAGGGTCAATTTCAAGGCTCAATCTCCTGAAGAAGAGATCACTTGCAATCAAAAAACTATGGTCCTCCTAGTAAAATACTATCATTGTCCATGGGATAACTCAATATCATCCAAAAAAATCTTCTAAGGATAGTGGTGATCTCCATATGTTCGATAGACTTCAATTTATCTCAGGTTGACTTCATGATAGTGTCAAGTTCAAGCCTAACACCAATGAATTTCCCCACAAAAGATATATTTTCTTGATCAATAATCGAGTCTACTAGATCATCCAAAACTACTAGCTCCTCGTTTGCTAACTAAATATTATAGCAACCCACATGAATTTTTTGCTTACCTTTGAGGATATTAATCCACGAATGGGTCCTTGGGTCAAAAGGTCTAGGAGAATCCTTGTTTGTTTTCTTTATAGCATTAGCATCCTAGTTCCACTTGACATCTATGCCACTACTATCACCCTATCCCCCTATAAAACATTGTGAATTTGTCGAGCTCCCCTATTTTGGATCCATTAAATACATTTTTTTTAGCTTAAATATAAGATTTGGATGAGGTCAACCTTTTGGATTCAAATCATAAAACCTTTTATACATGTATCTAATTATTATTATTAGGATGACTCAAATCATCAAATTATTATGTATTAAAAGTCATAGTTATCCTCTAAAGGATTTTTTTTAGGTAAGGTAAAGTACAACTCACACAAGTGGGGCCACACTTCATGAGGGCACGATAAGGGCCTCCCTGTTGTGATTCAAAGTTGTGTAGCCTAGATAAGTGTAGAACAACAAACCACTAAGGTGTCCCAATGGGGACATCCTTTAAAGGATTATATTATGTATGATTTTATATAATAAGGACTTGTCATAGATTTTTTAATATAAATTTTGATTAATACTAATATTAGGGTTAATAATTTGAAAGAAGGGTCATAAATGAGAAAATACTTGGTAAATAAACTATTTTTTTAAATATTAATAAAGTGCTAACAAAAGGTTTATGTTTGTGACACATGGTTATAACTTTCATTCTATCTTGGCTCTCGTTATAAATACCTTTAAAACAATATTTGTTTTTATTTATTAATTAAAATTTTGTTCTATGTGAATACCTATTTATCTATTGAGGTTTACAAGTGTAGAAATCATAATACTAAGTGTTAATCATTTAATTTTTCAAGGATATAACATTTCTTGTAAATATGACTCCACATAAATGAAATATTAATTTTTGTTTATTAAAATATTTAAAATATATAATCTAAATTATATTTTTTTTTAATATATAAAGCAATAAAGTTATCATACACCACACATTCTATTCCATAATAAAGGATGAATATACCATCATTACTTATAGATATATTTCCCATATATTTATTAAGAAAAGCTATGGTTATTGTAGTCTCTGTTATTCATGAATTTGATTTTGTGATTGTTGGTAGCAGCATTACAGTGTTGCCTTTGACATTGATAAGTTTATCCATTTATCGTTGGACGTCACACTTGACATGCACTACCCAATTTTTGAAAGATAATAAACAAAGTCATAGATTTATATTTAGATAAGATTGTAAATCGGGTTTCAGTGAGTGAAATCTAATTTGACTCTAGATTATGTAGTGCTTGTTGGAACCCCATTTGAATCAATCTCTCTCCCAAGGCTGCACTACACAATGAATAGATGTCTCTACCTCTTCATCCTCTCACAGATCCACAACTCTATCTACATATCCTACTTATCAACATAATGGTTCCTTATGCTTTGCCTTTACTTGTGGTACCATTATTGTGATTGAGTGAATCTCGAATTTATTACCTCAGCCTCCCCACTTTGTTAGTTAAATTTCTTGGTGCAATGAATTAATTGTCCATACTACCTATTTCATGCGATATTTTGGCAAACAAGTGGCACATATCATAAAGCATTATCATTTGGCTATTATGAAGGAGTATCAATAAAATTTAGGATTGCTAAAAAATGATCTATATGATCAATAGTTGTAAACTAGTATTGTTGGTCTTCACCACCATATTATAGTCCATGAACAACATGAATCCAGGGGGCTCAAATTTAGGCTCATCTACACTAGATGAGGGTTGGTGATCGCCCATCCAAAGCCTTTTTCAAGTCTCTTCATTCTAAGTAGACCAAGATCCAGATCAAGGCTATTCAAGTCTCTCATGATAGGCCGACTTCTCTTCCTGATATTGCTTCAGCCTTTGTGGATCATTATAACCTTATATTTCAAGCACAATAGGATTATCTAGAACGTTAGATGGTACTCTAGTAATATCTTGATGATGTTCTTGCTAAGTTATGTGCTTATGAAAAACTTCTTTATGATGCTCCTGTTTCACTTAATGATATTCATAATGCCCTTATGACTATCTCAGATAATAAGTCCCCTAGTCTTGATGGCTTTCCATGTTAGTTTTATAAAACCACTTGGAAGTTTACTAGGTTTGATCTGCTCAATGTCTACAATGAAGCGTTAGCCAATAATTCTCTCGATAATATTATCAATCTTGGAAACATTAAAATTATTTCTATAGCAGGTAATCCTGAGCTTATCACCTGTTGTGACCTATTACTCTACTTAATATCTCTTACAAGATTTTGGCTAAAGCTTTAGCTCTTTGTATTCATAATATTCTCCCTATGATTATCAAACTAGAGCAAATGGGATTCATTAAAGGACATTACATCTTGGATAATCTTATTGTTGTCTAGAAATATTTAGAATGATCTTGTATCCCCCTTTCCTTAAATTACTCTTTAAGAAATATTATGATCATATTGAGTGGCCTTTCATTAACACCATGATCCAAGCTCTTGACTTTGGCCAATTTTTATCAAGGCTATCAACATATTGTTTGTCAATGCTTTAGCTTGTCTTACTATTAATGGCCTTAGGTCAAAGGATTTTGGTTTATTTCAATCTATTTTCTAGGGCTACCCTTTGGTCCCCTCGCTTTACATCCTTGCTACTAAAGATTTTTGTTATCTTCTTTCCAATAAAACATCTAAGGGATTGATCAAAGATATTATTTTATCTTATATGTCCACCCAACTTATAATGGCCACATTGTGGATGATTCTTTTCTCACTATCAATGAGGATGAGGTTTCAGTTTCAACTACTTTGGTTTGTTTGGACACTTTTTGTAAGACCTCAAGATCCAACATCAAATGGTCTAAGTCTCTTTGTTTCTACCTTGCTTCTTCTTCTATGCCTGCTTGGATTAGATATTTTTCATGGCACTCACTTCAAAGTGGTGAGCATTTTAAGTTCTAAGAAATCTCCTTTGATTTTTACAACTCACCCTCTAAACCCTGGTAGTATGTCATTGATAGAATTGAAAAGAATATTTCTTCTTGGGCCTCGCATCCCATTTCTCTTGTCGACAAGTTTTAGGTTTGCACAAATATTATTGCTACCACACATGTTTATTACTCCTATTGGGCACCTTCTAATAATTCTTATAATAAGTTGGTCAGACTCCTTAGGGACTTTCTTTGGGATAGGGTTGAGCAGTCTCCTCCCAACCATGACCCCTCATAAAGCTGAGATTTATGCTTATCAACAGGGAATTTAATAGACATCCACCACACATCCACCTCCTCACACACTTTTCCATGTTGTAGTTTGAAATATTAAATGAAATTAATATTTATTTATTAAAATATTAAAAGATATATAATCTATAATATATATAAATAAATAAATTATTACTATAAAATATTCATCTATTCAAATACAACCATCATGAGCAATCCATTTTAAAAGGCATAAAATATTTTTTATTTATAATTATAATCTTGTAAGTCCATATTTTGGAAAAAAATTAAATCATTTTCTATATATTGAATTAATATATTTTTTTTTTTGTTTTACATGGGGGACGAGGGGGGTGCCGCCACCCCGCCACCCTCCCATAGTCCGCCCTATAACCACCATGCCACAATCATTTTAACCTTTCCGTTGAAGCACCAAAGGGGACAAGCGTTTAGTCCGACGAGGCAAGATTTTATATTAAATTAATATTACAACTCTACATCAAATGATATAATTCAAATTCTTGAGGACATGAATTTTTGGTGGTCTCCTACTATTTCATGGTATGGTATGCCATTGGATCAAGTTCAATGGATCATAGCTCAATGTTTTTATAGGAAAGGAATTGCATCTTTGAAGTATTTTTCTTGTGTCAAATCAAGAGTTGGATTCCCTAGGATATTTTTAAGCATTCTTAAAGTCTCATAAATGAGGATAAATAGATGTATGATGTTGTCATAGATAATATGCCTTTCTTGCTTTGGATCAAGTTACATAAGAGGTTCCAAAAGCCTTAGTGGTCCAATTGGTGTTGGCCTAATAAAGTCCCTCTAATTTAGTATAAAGCACAACTTAGGTATAACTGGCTTAGTCCCCAGGTCCCCATGTCACATAGGCTGAATGTTAAATAGGATTTGGTATCCTCACCCTCAAGGTCGAGTTTCCATTTTGCCCAAGTCTGAGCTTCATATATTAATCCTAAACAAAGTTTTTTTATTTGGAGTCTTATTCACCAAGAACTTTCTCTAGGAAATAGACTTAAGCAGCTAGGTGTTCATAACCCTACTTATCCTTTTTGTGATGAACCTGAGCATGTGTTGCATATTTTTTGGCAATATCAGCTAGCTTCTCTTGCTTGGAATGCAGAGTCCCTTCTTATGGCCTCACGCTCTTATGGGGGACACCATTAATTTTTTTGATAATCTTGAACCAATGTGGAATATGTTTTGTATCAGTACTCTCTTCTATTTGTGAAAAACTAAGAGTAAGGTGACTTTTACATAGCTTTACTCCACTCTGACATTTTCTTTCGATGATAAGTATACTATTTTTTTACTGTTAGATGCATATTTATGTACAGATGGACAAGGTGAACATTGCATTGTAACACCTTCATGCTCTCATGGATCATTGGGATAATATCTCATGCATGATTATTTGTGTCCCTCCAAATTCTTTGATAAGCTCATTCAGGCCCTATTCTTGACCCAATCGAGGTTCTTGATGCTTCACCCATTCTCCAATGAATAGACACTAATCCCAACTCTCTCAATACCATAGATGCCTATGGAGCTAGTCCTTCCTCCTTCATATGGGATGTTCAGCTTGTCGCTTTTCAACTTGTTTGTTACGTGAGGTGACACTACTACTACTTTGGTTGTTGTTCATCATACCGATGCACCTGCCGCTCCTCAACAAACTTTGGTTGGCGGTAATATATAAGAAGGATGCAATGCCCTAGTTTCTTCGGATTGAGGCTAGCAATATGTCAGCAAGGCAAATAACTTCCACCTGGCTTCTTGATCTTTGCTTAATGATTATGTCTTGGGATGTCTGTGTAATGATTGCTGACAATGACATGTAGTAGTATTTGTTGGTCTTTATTTTTTTACAGGGAGGTGTGATTTCCTCAACCTAGCAGCTTTTATAGTTTGTAGGGTGTGCTAATTCCACCCACCCTTTTTTGCATGATTAATCTTAATTAATATAAAGTTTTTTCATTAAAAAAAATTAACTATATATACATAATTACATAATTATCACTACTATATAATTACTATGTGTTACCATTAAATCCTCTTTCAATCTCATATAACTAATTTAATATATATTACACTTTTATATTTAAAATTGTGGTTTAAAGAAAATTGATACAAATTTATATTTTAAAATTTAATTTAAAATTATCATACACCACAAGTTCTATTCCATAATAAAGGATGAATATACCATCGTTACTTATAGACATATTTCCCATTTCTTTATTAAGAAAAGCCATGGTTATTGGAGTCTCCGTTACAAACATATCTTTATAGACATATTTCCCATATCTTTATTAAGAAAAGCCATGGTTATTGGAGTCTCCGTTATAGACATATTTCCCATATCTTTATCTTTGTCGTAGACGTCAGACTCGACATCCACTTCCTGCAGCACCCAATTTTTAAAAGATAATAAACGAGGCCCTAGATTGATATTTGGATAAGATTGTAAATCACGATTCAGTGAGTGAAATCCAATTCGACTAGTGCTTGTCGTGGATTATTACACACCCCGCATTTGAATCAATCTCTCTCTCCCAACGCTCCACTGCACAATAAATAGACACCTCTACCTCTTCATCCTCTCACAGACCCACAATTCTCTCTAGATATCCTTATCCTGCTTATCAACATAATGGCTCCTCGTGCTTTGCCTTTGCTTGTGGCGACATTCCTTATCATAAACATCGCGTTTGCTGTGAATGGAAATGCTCCCGATGTCGCAGACATACTTGGCGATAAGGATGTTCAAACTGCACTCAGTAATGCGTGGGACAACAGCTTCCTGCAAGACTCGAATTCGTACCAGGCGAGAGGAGGATGGATATACGCCGACTCCAACTATCCCGACTCCCACAAATACCTCCTCGTCCAGCACGCTGGCAAGGACCGTTCAAGCCAGGCGACTCTGCAAGACGTCCTCAACAATCCTGAAAGTCGGTATAGTCCACATTAGTACTTCTTTCCCACAGTTATATATCCTGATTAAGTAGTTGGAATTATAGCTGAACTGATTGTGCACAAATATAAACAGATGCGCAGATTCAACTTGACAATCCAGAGAAGGAAGGCGTCCCAAGCAGCGAGCATTACAAGTTGGTAGCGGACTTCCACACCCATCCATTCCCGGCAAAACAATTGCAGAGGGCGGAAACATACGACATAAAAAGAGCGTATGACAAAGGGGTGCCGGGGATAGTTATTTCCTGTTCGGGTGTTTTCTACTATGGGCCAGAGCACCGTGCTTCCCTGGATGGCCCCGCTGGGTACCCTGAAACATCTAGCGAGGCTTACAATGGCCAGACTGATCAGAAATTCGGTGACAACAAATTTGATGTCCATGGCCACTGCAAGCCTTAAATCAACTGCTTCCTTTCGTAGCTTTAAGTTTTCCTACTACTTCCTACTATGGTTGTGCGTGTAAGGCGGGGCTGAAGATGTGATGTGTATGAAGTCCTGTTATTAATAAATATGGCTATATGGCTATTTCAGTATTCGAATACTATGAGTTTCCATTCTTGAAAAATATCCGACCAAAACGACACCCAAAAGAAAAAAATTAAAAACACGATATATTCCCATCCATAATGGATGATATAATAGGCCTTCATACTTGAGGAATTCTCAACTAAACTCCCTCATCAAATGGAAGTCTACTTATGTGAAGATGCCCCCTAATATAGTTTTCTTAGTTAAAGATAGTCAATATTTCCAATATTACTACTCTTACATGTATACAAAGAACGTCTTCTTTATAACTCCATATGAGGAGAATATCCCTTTTATAAGTTGGTTTAATACTTTATATTCAATAAGGTAAGACTTGGAAGCATAACTTTCCCTTTTATAGTATCCTTCTTTTTATGTAAAAACTTCAACTTGTCCTTGGAACAACTGATTTTCATCATCAAAAGAGACTTTGCATGAACCTATTTATAATAAAAGTCATTACAACATTCTAAGAGTACCCATAATAGCCACATTAGCTATCTTTATTATTGTTAACTCAAACCCTAGGATAAGGCAGTCAATCCTTAGCATTAATGTTAAGGTTATTTTTTATTTAAACTATAGATAGGAAGAGTTATGTTGTAGTTGGGATCATCTTTCATACTTTAATATCAATCACTTTAAGTGGTTGGTATTTGTATTGATTTGAAATCTAAAATTATGTTACTTGTATTATTGATTTTCTAGCATTGAATAAAATTTATTGTTCTAGAGAATGATTATTTTTTGTGTTTTTGAATTATTACTACTATTGTTATATTTTTGGAAGTTGTTTATTTACAAAATAATACTAGAGCTTTGATTTTTTATCCCTATAGTAGTGCAAAAAAGTGGTAGAAGAGTGTGGAAGTGATTTCAAAATCTCTAAGAATCTAGTCTACTTCTTGTTGTCTAGGTAATTTCGATCAAATATTTTATAGGTTATTCTCTTTGTGCATTTTTCTTTTATAATATTGTGACTTAGTTGATGTTGTTTTATTTTTTGAACCTAATTTTAAAAAAATATTCAAGTATTTTAGGACTCGTATGGGATACCCATATCATTGAGAACATTCCTTTAATATGTTAAAGATAAGGGGTATCTCTAGCAATACTTTTTTGGGTATTTGGTGTATAAAGACCCTTAAAAAAAAAAAAATTCTCATTGCAATCATCTCTTCAAACTAATCAAATGGGTATTTCTCACAACACTTGTTGAAAGATGATCCAAAGAACTCTTTCATGTTTTTGCTTTTGCTCCTAGTGTATGAATGAACCTGCTACTTCTACTAGTTGGTTTTAAATAAATGACCATTTGTAGTGCATTAGTTTAAAAAAATATGTGTGCATTAATAGAAATATAAGTGTCACAACATCCTTGGAGGTATCAATATTAATAGTTTTGACCAATGTGTCATTTTTTTCAAATATGATGGATTTGCCTCCTCCCACCACCCCTCCTCCTACCAGATTTCCCTCTACTCCTCTAGTTGGTATTGCCCTAGCCAATATAATTAAACCTAATCTATCAACCTATATTGAGTCCTAGGTAAGCAAACACTCTAGAGTAGAGAAACTAGTTACCTCCATAATTGAAGCTCAAATTCAAATAAAAATACCTTAGAGTCAATTAAAACTGTTTTGATATTTATCCCTTTATAGTTTTCCCTCAACCAAGAGTTTTAACAAGTCATTGGGTAGTATCCATAGGGCACATAATAGCCAACAAATATAAAGGGTTACTCTCTACTTTCCATGGTAATAATATGGTCTCCTATGCCATTAGAGGCACTCTTCCAAGTATGGATGGTTTTAACTTAGGATTTTCTATTGATCTTAATACCTTAGTAGGAGGTGTTATTAATTTTCATTCTTGACCTTATGATATTCTTATTAAATGCATCAACATTCCAAACTTTGAGTCTATAGGTCCATGTAGTTCGATGGGCAATATTGATAAAATAACTCATCTATACCATATTCCTAAAGAAGGTCATGTTACATTGGCTATTACTAAATTGATAATCCATGCCAAACAAGATCGATTCGGGATTATTACATAGAGTTCATAGGAATAATCACCTATACCTAGGGTTATGTATAAGGGGTCAAACCCATAATCTACTTATAAAATGGGTTGAATCAGTTTCAAAATCGAGGTGAATCATATCCAAAATCATGTAGGAGACACGAAAAATTGTATTTATATTTCACCATAATGTCCAAATTACAAAATCAATTAAATTTTTTTCTAGCATAAATTCTAATCATTATTCAACATACAAAATCCATAAATACTTTAGAAAATAAGCATTATTATCTAAAATAATCACTTAATCAAATTTTTTACAACCTTAAAGCACTAAAATTTTAATAAAAGGGTTTCTCAATGTTGGGTAGTCAACAGGCCATACTATTCCACAGTCAAGTTTTATACCAAATAACGATGAATCTAATGCTTATTCACAAAACCATAATGAGGCTAGGGTACTTTGTGAGTGGCAACCCTTGGAGGACTCATAACTACCAACATAGTAGCAAAATTAATTCTAGCACCTAGAACAACATTAAGCACTCAGGTTATTTAATGTTATAGATGAGGGATTTAATCCTTTTGTCTCCTCTGGTTGATCGACACTACACTATTCAAGACATTATATAGGTATCCATGCAGGGATTTGATATCTATGGCATTTGGTGATTCCTGCGCAACAAATAAATCACTCAAATATTTCTACCTTGGTTTTTAGTTATAAATAATATCATGGTCTACTGAAAATATCTTAATGTGATGAACCTTCATTTCCATTGCATAGATGCTAAAATGAATGAAGCATGTGATAACAACGATGTGAAGACACACACTCAGGAAGGAACACTTACATTAGGATAATGTGAGCCATATTTTTACCTTAGGATTGATAACATTGGATGTCATTGGATACATCCTTGAGGAAGATAAAGGCTTGCATAAAGTCCCTAAGGACAGATGTTTTATCACTGTACATATATGGGTGAATGACTCAATTCTTCCTATGATTCTTTGTCCAAGTAAAGAAGGTTTTCTTTGGTTTACATAGGCATAACATTATATGCAATAGAAAATATTTTATCTTATTCCTACCAAGCAAACCACTTCAAATCAAATAGGCATAATATTTCTACCTTTGTTTTTAGTTATAAACAATATCATGGTCTACTGAAAATATCTTAATGTGACAAAACTTCACTTCCATTGCATAGATGCTAAAATCAATGAAGCATGTGATAACAACGATGTGAAGACACACACTCAGGAAGGAACACTTACATTAGGATAATGTGAGCCATATTTTTACCTTAGGATTGAGAACATTGGATGTCATTGGATACATACTTGAGGGAGATAAAGGCTTGCGTAAAGTCCCTAAGTGCAGATGCTTTATCACTGTACATATATGGGTGAATGACTCAGTTCTTCCTATGATTCTTTGTACAAGTAAAGAAGGTTTTCTTTGGTTTACATAGGCACAACATTATATGTAATAGAAAATACTTTATCTTATTTCTACCAAGCAAACCACTTCAAATCAAATATAGAGTTCAATAACTTTTGTTCTTAATGGATGCTTATTTGGAGAAGACACAAGGGCTTACCAAATGATAGATCCTCTACTGCTTTATTTCTTCCATAATGTCCAAAATATATCTCTAGTTTGAACATTCTCTTCGTTGAAGCCAAAAAATAAAACCATTCTTTTTTTATGTCCCCCTTCATTTCCCATATGGGTTAAAAGAAAAGCTCGGAGAAAATTTACTATAGATAACAAATTCTCAACTACCCACAAAAATATTTTATTTACTTAGCTTTTACAAGGTTATTTAATGGATAACATTATTTCATTTATTCTTAATAGTTAATGTCCTTCATTATTATTAGGTTTTTAAATAAGACTTTATTGTTAAAATCCATTAGAAACTTCTCTTTATAGTCCATCATAAAGCATTTTTAGAAATGTTAGGAATGTTACTAATGAAATGCAGAAATGACATATATATTAAAAGCAAGCATAAAAACTAGGTCTAATATTAATATATCATTTTTTAGGTCTTTTTGACTATATTAGCCATCATTTTTCTTCTCATTTGCAAAAGCGTTTATTCCTACAACCATACAAATCTATTAGTAATATATCATTTGTCATAAAAACATCATAAAGTCATAAAATTTGTCATTGCAATTAACATAATAATTCATAAATATTTTATATGACAAATTTGGCCATGGGAGGGTTTTGACACATATGAATAAAGAATATGAAGACTATAAGAAGGCAACTTAGACTATAAACATCTTCAACAAATCACATGTTTCATTGATGGATCTTTGGTATAAGGATTGGTGTTTGATATTTCAAATTTTGATCAAGACTTTCTTAATATTGCTTTTTTGGGTGAATTTTTTTGCTTAGAAGGTTTCAATTTTGAAGTTCAAAAATAGATCCAATTTTTGGTGTATACAATTTACAGTTTCATCAATGCTTTGGACACCTTGATTTATTGCCTAGATGGTTTAGATTTTATTACATTAGTGTCTTGAAAGCACGAGATTCCAGAAACAAAAAGAAACACTAAAGCTATGCAATGCAAAACAAAATGTAACGCTTTAATCCTATGAATTTGAAATGCATGAAATAAGGAAAAGAGATGAATTGAGATGAAAGGAAAGAGGTATAGAAAGCACAGCCCTTTTTATTTATACTCTCTCAATATCGGTTACAAAGATGTCTCCCACCTTTTCAGGGGCTAGGAGCGTTAAAATGTTTTGGTTACAATAGTGACTAGTGATCCTCCTTCCGCGTGCCCACATGCAAAATGGGCGGGCCAAAGTGTTGTCGTCGCTTGTGTAAATGAATCCTTGATCCTTGCTGCTCCTCCCGTATTCAAAGAAACAACAAAATTGTTAGTAGCACCTGTGGCAAAAGATGAAACATTTGTTCTCTAAAAACAATGGAAGATGCATGCAAAATATTGATTATAACGATGAATAAACTGATTCTAAACAACTTGCAAATTTGACAGTAACTAGGGAACATTACCAAAGGGCCACTGCCATCAAAACAGTCAGACAATTTTCTTCCAATTCGAATTTGCTCCTGGGCGGGATGAATTCGACTGTAATTCATCCCGGGGTAGGACGAATTCGCCTACGACAAAATGCCGAAGTGATGCTGCCCAAATGTCGCATCTCGGGAGCTCCAAACTACCTACAAACTTAGGGGTTAGCTAATTGGGGGCATTTTGGGAAGACCCAGATGGTCGGATTTCCCCAATTTGACCTCCATCAATGGGAATTTGACGTCGCTACCTGCAAGTTAGTGAGGACAACAAAAGCGACAAAACATGATAATATTTGATCAAAGCCTTGTGAAATTGGAATTACAAACTATTTAAACAACATAAGATGGAATGCAAAATAAAAAAATGACAAAAGAACAATATGCCATGAATTCCCAATCATTCTTAAAAAGAAGATTAGGCTCGTAGGAGTGCGGGGTGCCCGAGCGGGCCGCCCACCGTTGGAACTTGATTTCGGCACCAATCCACTTGGGATGGGCCCAAAATCTCTTGTAATGGGTTGTCGGCGAATTGGTAGATCAATGTGGTCAAATGTCGGGTTTTTGGATCTGGATTCACACTTCCAATAACCACCCAATGACCTCCCTTGCGAAAGAGATCAAGGATGTGGAAGAGGTGAATCAAAAGGTAAAAACGTGGTATCAATTTGGCAGCACTTCGTTGCTTGAAAATGCTTCCAACTTGTCTCTTTTGGGTGAGAAAGTTCACCATTTTATAGACCCAAGGGGTCTCTTTGGAGGGGCATGCATGAGCGCCATGTGGCAGTCATGCCTTCCCATGAGGGAGGAAAGTCCTCCCTGACTTGGGCTTCCATGACTGCCCTTGTGACAGTCCTCTAACGTCCAATCTACCCACCTACACGCACATGCAAGGCAGGAGGCATTAATGGACTGTCCTCGACTGCCACTTGGCACAATTTTTCTTTTTTCCCGTTAAACCTGGAATTCGTCCTACCCTAGAGCGAATTCATAATTCGTCCCTGGGTGGGACGGATCCCAATTTGAATTCGTCCCAGGGTGGGACGAATACTGAGCAAAGTGCCTGAATGTGCCAAATTGCCTTTTGACCTTCCAAAATTGCTGCAAAAGTGGTTAGGACCACTGTTTAACCTCTGAGGGCTGCCCTAGGGGCTGTGTGTGTCAAAGCGATCAGTGTTTGCAGTCACATAATCGGATTGGTGCTGTTTTGGTGTCTATAGATGCCCCTTTTTGGGATGCGTTGTGCATGGCACAGCGTCGAGCAAAAATAGATAACCAAAGCACTAATGATTAGGGTTTCTTGGTAACCTAACCAAATTTTGATGCCCCAAGCATGGAAAGGGCATGCATTCTTGAATCCTTGCTTCTGACGAGCTAAGGAATTTGATTTCAAGTATTAACCTATTTTGGT
The DNA here is from genome assembly GCA_028583015.1 of Wollemia nobilis. Taxonomy (NCBI): domain Eukaryota; kingdom Viridiplantae; phylum Streptophyta; class Pinopsida; order Araucariales; family Araucariaceae; genus Wollemia; species Wollemia nobilis. The sequence continues at coordinate 68,250 of JAQPPZ010001774.1, read as the reverse complement.
GAGGTGTGACTTGAGCTTGGACATTGATCAGTCATGAATAGGCAAAGGGCGCAACCTTTTGTCCATGGGGGAACCTTGTGTTCATGCTTCAGGAATGCCAAGTGTTTGATCGATTTGTGATTATTGCTTGTTTGCTGCCCCAAGCAGGAGCGTGATTGTCTTTGTCAATGATTCTTTGAATGCATGCCATTTCCCTGATTGGGTGTGTGTTTGTTGATTGGTGACTAAGTGTGACTACCCCCTCAAGCGACGAATCGATGAGGGAATGACTGCCATGAGAAAAGCGACGAGTCGCTTGACCCAAGATGACTTAGGTGAGGGTGCCTTCAGATGTTTTTCGTTGAATGCTTAAGCAGTTTCTCGACATTTGGACCTATTTTTGGTGGGTGTTAACCCTTTTGGTGACGCCATAATGGGGTGAAAGTGTCAAAAATCCGTCTTCCCGTGGAGCGGTCCGGCTATGGTAGCCTTCTTGGGAAAGTAGGAGAGTGACAATTTGAGCCTCGACATCGATTTTCTATGCCAAGAGGTTAAGTGCAAGAGCACTTGTGTCCGGCAATTTTTATTGTTGTGTGTTTGTGTTGCATTTTTTGTTGTTTTTGAGTGGGTTTTGACCCTTTTGTGATGCCATTTGGGGGTGAAATTGTCAAAAATCCGTCCTCCCGTGGAGCGGTCCGGCTATGGTAGCCTTCTTCGGGAGTAGGGTAGTGACAATGTAAACCTCGACATCAGTTTTCTATGCCATTGAATGTCAGGTGCAAAGGTGCCTTTGTTCGACACTTTTATTGCTATTGTTTGTGGATATTTGTTGTTTTTGTTGTTTTGATTTTCTTGCTTTGTGTATATGTCATAATTTCATGTTATGCACAATGATTGATGTTGATGGATGCATGCTACTTTATATTGATGTATGCATATGGTATGATAAATGTGAATGTTGTTGATTTATATGATAGGTAATGGAATGGATGAAATGATTTGTTGATAACCTTGCATTGGCACCATAGACTATACAGGACTTATGGCTTTGTGTACTGGGTGATTGTTGTGGTAAATGCTTTTGTGTATATATGTTGCTTTTTTTTTTTTTATGGTGATATAGGGATGGATTGTATGCAACGGTTTGCGTAGAATGTAGCTAAGTGTTTCTGAGACTCAGATGGTTTAACTAACTAGCCAATACTATATTGTTGTCTTACAAGATGTTTGAACAAGGTATGAATCGTGCTTGTTTTTGACCAAGTTATTTCGCATCCTTGTGTGTGCAATTGAGTTCATTTATGTGGTGTTGGTCAGGATACCGCCAGTGCCAGATAGGCTATCAACCAAACCTGTACTGAGGATCACCTAATTAGCTCCACTACCTCCTTTGTTGTATTTAGTCAGATTAATCTGTGGTGCAATCTAGGATACCATAAGCTAGCTCATCCACATGCAAACATTGATCTACACACAAGTTAATGCGGCAGATATATCATCATGCGGGAGGTTTGCCACGAGTGACCGATAGGCTATCAACCAAACCGATACTGAGGTTTATCTCATGACCTTCTGAATGCTGAGAGTTCCAGGGATTCAAGTTCAACTCCCTTCTTTTCTTCAATTGTATTGGGATACTTGCTCTTTATAATGATGAAAATCACTGTTTATTTTTGCTTTTTCATTCTTTTGAGCAAGGGATTTTGAATTTTGGAGTGATGAGAATCACTATTGCTTGTGCTTTGTGATGTATGCACTTTGGGAGATTTGATGTCAATCTTTGGAGTATTGACGTTTGCAAATTTTTGATGTTTTGCAACCTTTTGAGAACTTTGGATTCTTGGGGAATTGGGTAGGGAAGATTCTTGTCCTTTTGCCAACTCTCAGCATTCTTGGGGTCATTCGCACAGGGGGATGAGCGAGGTAACCTTTTTCATTGTATGGTATCCTATACTACTTTACAGGTTTCATCTTTCATTGACACAACTTGGGAATTGTTTTTATGTGCTTTTGAACTTGTGATGGGATGCTACGTACCAAGGTGTATTTCAAGTAAAACTCTACCGTTGTAACATCCGTTTGACTTTGTACAATTCTTGGCTAGAGATCTAAAGACAATTGAATGACGAACCGCTAGATACTTTTAGTCAACAACTGAAATGGTGAATGGCGTTTATTGTGGTGTACTTTTGTTTAAAATGGAAAATGTGAAAGGTGGTGGATTTGCCAAGTAATGAGAGTCTATGGTGCCTTTGCCTTGTGTGATCAACAATATGCAATGGATGGATGCGGTGTCTATGCAGCTATTTTGTATTTTGATTTTTGAAGTATGCATGAAATTGAAATGCAGATTTTTTTTTTTTTTTTGATGATTTTGATTGTTTTTGGATTTTCTTGACCAAGTGATTGCGATAATCCTTGGAGCTTTTGGGGTGACCAAGGGATTGCGATAATCCTTGGAGCTTTTTGGTGTGACCAAAGGGTTTGTAGGCACCTTTGGGGCATTTTGGGGTGACCAAGCAATTGCGATAATCCTTGGAGCTTTTGGGTTGACCAAGCGATTGCGATAATCCTTGGAGCTTTTTGGGATGACCAAGCGATTGCGATAATCCTTGGAGATTTTGGGTTGGCCAAGAGATTGTGATAATCCTTGGAGCTTTTTGGGATGACCAAGCGATTGCGATAATCCTTGGAGCTTTTGGGTTGGACCAAGAGATTACGATAATCCTTGGAGCTTTTTGGGATGACCAAGCGATTGTGATAATCCTTGGAGCTTTTGGGTTGACCAAGAGATTGCGATAATCCTTGGAGCCTTTTGGGATGACCAAGTGATTGCGATAATCCTTGGAGATTTTGGGTTGACCAAGTGATTGCGATAATCCTTGGAGCTTTTGGGTTTGACCAAGCGATTGTGGGAATCCTTGGAGCTTTTGGGTTTGACCAAGCGATTGCGGTAATCCTTGGAGCTTTTTGGGATGACCAAGCGATTACGATAATCCTTGGAGCTTTTGGGTTGACCAAGAGATTGCGATAATCCTTGGAGCCTTTGGTGTGACCAAAGGGTTTGTAGGCACCTTTGGGGCATTTTGGGGTGACCAAGTGATTGCGATAATCCTTGGAGCTTTTGTGGGATTGACCAAGTGATTTAGGAATCCTTGGAGCTTTTTAGGGGATAGATGTACCCCCAGCTTGATGATATTTGTGCTTCGGATCTGGCTCTGGAGGGATTGGCATGAATGGATCGGCCCTATGCATGGATAGGAGGACAGGGTCTACCCTCGGTACTGATATTGCTATGGGGTCTCTAGGCGGAAGTTGATCTTTGTGTGCCCAAAGTGGTGGATTCAACAGTTGGTTCCACTACATTGGGTTAACGTGCCACTCATGCCCTGGCCTTATGTTTAGCTATTGAAGTGCATCATCAATATCCATGGGGTGTTGATGTTGTCGCATGTGATTGTTGTGGGCCATCTCTGTTTTATCCTCACCTTCGGCCAGTGAGTCCAGCTCATCAGAATCTGGCGATTCTGAGACATGGAAGACTGCATCATCAGGTAGCCCTACGGTTAGAGGTTGATCCTCTTCGAAAGGAGCCTCATGTAAGTTGGGCCTTGGGAGCTCCAAAATCTTGGTCTCTATCGACTCGAAGTGCTCTAGCGCTTTGCATGTATCAGGGGATTTGAGCTCCTCCTCTTTGGTTGGTTCTTGTTGAGGAACTTGGGGCCTATGGAGGGGTGGCCAGATAGCACCCCCCATGCCTTGGTAGGGCTTTTCATCTTGCTCTTCTTCTCGCTCTGATTCCTCAAAGGCTTCTTGATGAATTTCTAAGGGTGGCCCATAAACTCGAGTGGGTTCTTGAGGAAGGCGCCCATCATTGGTTATAGGAGTAGCCTCCCGCTCATGTCTAGGAGGCATCGGGGGTGGTGCTTGATAAGGTCATGGAGACTTGTCTCGCACCCAGGGGTTGTGCCTCTCATAATGTTTTGTCTTATGCGTGTGAGGGGTTGGAGTCCTCTCCTGCATAGTGTGTTGGAACAACTCATCCTTCTGGCGCTGAAGGCGCTCTTTGTTAATATGGTATAGTTCCTCTAACTGTAGTCGCTCTAGCTCAAGTTGCGTGAGTTGCACCCAGTGGGCGACATGTTTGGAAAATTCTAAGATAGTTGGTCCCATCGTCTCATGTCTAGAAGGGCTAGATGCCTCTCCTACATATCTATCTCGGTCATGGTGATCCGAGATCTCTATAGGCCATGTCCCTCTATTGGGGGTAGCGGCATTCCCTCGAGGCTTTGGCCTCAGTGAGTGGTCTTGATAGATAGCAGGTGCGGAGGCGTATTGCTCCCACACTATATATTGCTCTTGAGGAAGGTAGGGGTCTTCCTCATGCTCTCTTTCATAAGTGAAAAAGGGATGGATGGAGTTGGCTCGCCCTACCTGAAGAGCCGTGCACTCTGGATTTGATCGGTTGTTGCTAACAATGATGCGAGGTGTAGGAGGGATGGCATAGTCATGTGGCCCCCCCTTATGGACCCCTTGCCATTCTAGCACTTCATCGCGTAGTGGCCACTTATAGCGGGTGTCCAAGGGAGTTCTCCCATGGGTATACCTCTCCTGAATGGGTGTGTGCTGGGTGTTGTGCTGGCAAGGAGTGCCCCTAGAAGGGGTGCCCTTATAGTCCCATTTCGTCAAGGCATGGAGGGGTCTGCCTTGTGTGTCAGGCCACCAAGGTGGTATGACCAAATCCTTGGGGCTATACCGGAGGTGACTTGTGCCTCCTTGGATATTCCCCATAACGTCCGCCCGTGATTGGGCTTGGCTGCGGGTGAGCACCATGACGATGTCTCTCTAAAAACCCTAAAATTGAAATGAGTCAGATGGGGCCCAAAATTGGGGTGCGCATCCCTCTTACAATAGATAAGCCATAAATAAAGTTTCAAGTCCTAACTCTAAATACATTAGGAGAGATTAACCTTCGAACAACTCAAAAAGCATAAAAAATTAGGTGAGCAATTTTAAAACCTAATTTCGGGGCACTAGATGATGGAATTTGGCCCCGAAAACTGGTTTTCTAGACAAATACAACTCTAAGGAGTTGTATTTGTTTAAAAATCTCCCAACTAGCTCCCTGTCAAATTTCACATCAATCGGAGCTACGGTTGAGAAGTTATGGCCCCGACAAAATGCACTAAAATTTAGGGAAAAAAAATAAGATTTCCCATATTTTGTTGGATGCTCCTGCATCACTTATGGGCACCTTTGGGGCACTTTTGGGTTGACCAAAGGGTTCATGGACACCTTTGGGGCATTTTGGAGTGACCAAGCGATTGCGGGAATCCTTGGAGCTTTTGGAGCGAGTGACAAAATGCGTAGATTTTTATCTTTTGTTTATGATTTTTCTGATTTTTTTTTGTTACACTAAGCAGAAATGAACACACGCATACACAAATGGTGATTATCTCTTTTAAAGATTAATGGTGTGTCCTAGACTGGTTTAGTGTGTTTTGATGATTTTGTTTTTTTTTTGAAAGTTTTGAAGAACGTTTAAATGCATAATGAAGGCTCATATGACTCCCATAAATGGTCGCCCCTTCAATATACCATTGCCGGACCGATATACCAACCTCTCTATATACCCGCCCTTACGAGAGGGAAACTATAGGTACGTGAGAGCAGATGGTACGTGGAACATAGGCGGTACGAAAGGGGGATTGTCCTGTTTATGACACCTACCATAGAAGACTTATCCTCGTGCGTTGGGAATCACCCCAACGACACTCGGTCAGCTTTCGTCAGGATTTACGTCGAGCAACAATGACAATCGGGGTAAATGGATGCAAAAATCAAGCCAAGGTGGTGATGAACCCACCGTTGGTCTTGATCAAGGGCTGGGGTCTTACGACCAGCTCCTTGGTTTAAAAATGCCACGTGATGTGTGTGTGGTTCTTTTTATTAAAAAATAAAACAGGCAGAAGCAACTACTTTCCTTAAGAAGGCAAAATTGACAGAAAACAAAAACAAAAAAGCAAAAAATGACAGGAACAGTTTAGGACCCTTACCTTTTCTCTGCTCAGACTTGCTGTTTCTGATCCTCGGCCCTAAAAATGCACAGACAAAAATTCGTCCCTGGGTGAGACGAATTACATAACAGAATTCATCCTAGCCTGAGACGAATTAGAATTCGTCTCAGGGTCAGACAAATTACAGTAAGGTATTCGCCACAGGCAAGGACGAATAACAATCAGAGTTCAAAAAATGGTACCTGTAAGCACAAAAACACAAATTTTTGATCAGTTTCTTGATCTTAAAAATTAGGGGACAAGGTCCCACCGTGATCGCCACTGAAAGCACGAGATTTCAAAAACAAAAAGAAACACTAAAGCTATGCAATGCAAAACAAAATGTAACGCTTTAATCCTATGAATTTGAAATGCATGAAATAAGGAAAAGAGACGAATTGAGATGAAAGGAAAGAGGTATAGAAAGCACAACCCTTTTTATTTATACTCTCTCAATATCGGTTACAAAGACGTCTCCCGCCTTTTCAGGGGCTAGGAGCGTTAAAATGTTTTGGTTACAATAGTGACTAGTGATCCTCCTTCCGCGTGCCCACATGCAAAATGGGCGGGCCAAAGTGTTGCCACCGCTTGTGTGAATGAATCCTTGATCCTTGCTGCTCCTCCTGTATTCAAAGAAACAACAAAATTGTTAGTAGCACCTGTGGCAAAATATGAAACGTTTGTTTTCTAAAAACAATGGAAGATGCATGCAAAAGATTGATTACAATGATGAATAAAATGATTCTAAACAACCTGCAAATTTGACAGTAACCAGGGAACATTACCAGAGGGCCACTGCCATCAAAACAATCAGACAATTTGCCACCAATTCGAATTCGCTCCTGGACGGGACAAATTCGACTGTAATTCGTCCCACGGTAGGACGAATTCTCCTGCGACAAAATGCCGAAGTGATGCTGCCCAAATGTCGCATCTCGGGAGCTCCAAAAGACCTGCAAACTTAGGGGTTAGCTAATTGGGGGCATTTTGGGAAGACCCAGATGGTCGGATTTCCCCAATTTGACCTCCATCAATGGGAATTTGACGTCGCTACCTGCAAGTTAGTGAGGACAACAAAAGCGACAAAACATGATAATATTTGATCAAAATCTTGTGAAATTGCAATTACAAACTATTTAAACAACATAAGAAGGAATGCAAAATAAAAAAATGACAAAAGAACAATATGCCATGAATTCCCAATCGTTCTTAAAAGGAAGATTAGGCTCATAGGAGTGTGGGGCGCCCGGGTGGGCCGCCCACCGTTGGAACCTGATTTCGGCACCAATCCACTTGGGATGGGCCCAAAATCTCTTGTAATGGGTTGTCGGCGAATTGGTAGATCAATGTGGTCAAATGTCGGGTTTTTGGATCCGGATTCACACTTCCAATAACCACCCAATGACCTCCCTTGCGAAAGAGATCAAGGATGTGGAAGAGGTGAATCAAAAGGGTAAAAACATGGTATCAATTTGGCAGCACTTCGTTGCTTGAAAATGCTTCCAACTTGTCTCTTTTGGGTGAGAAAGTTCACCATTTTATAGACCCAGGGGGTCTCTTTGGAGGGGCATGCATGAGCGCCATGTGGCAGTCATGCCTTCCCATGAGGGAGGAAAGTCCTCCCTGACTTGGGCTTCCATGACTGCCCTTGTGACAGTCCTCTAACGTCCAATCTTCCCACCTACACGCGCATGCAAGGCAGGAGGCATTAATGGACTGTCCTTGGCTGCCACTTGGCGCAATTTTTCTTTTTGCCCGTTGAACCTGGAATTCGTCCTACCCCAGAGCGAATTCAGAATTCGTCCCTGGGTGGGATGGATCCCAATTTGAATTCGTCCCAGGGTGGGACGGATCATCGAGCAAAGTGCCCGAATGTGCCAAATTGCCTTTTGACCTTCCAAAATTGCTGCAAAAGTGGTTAGGACCACTGTTTAACCTCTGAGGGCTGCCCTGGGGGCTGTGTGTGTCAAAGCAATCAGTGTTTGCAGTCACATAATCGGATTGGTGCTATTTTGGTGTCTATAGTGTCACAAAATCTAGAGTTTGATCTTATTTTTTATTTTACCAAGTCTTATGGTTGATTACAACCTACTTCTTGTCAAATTCTAGAATTATGTTTAGCATTTTTTCTTGGGTTTGGAGTTTTTAAGTCATGTTTCTAATCTCACTATTGTACTAACACCTCCATCTTAATGGCAGTATGACCTTATAAAGGTATTATTTGAATGTGTTAATGACAAAATCTTATTTTGTATCTAATATATTTATTAAGGGGGTGTTGCAATAAAGTTATATAGTGTAGAATGACATGATAATAGCATGTAATAATGATGTCTAAATTAAAATACTAGTTAGAATTTCTTATTACTAGACAGTAAAATGTTAAAGGTATGTATTATGCTATATATTCAATTTCATATGTAATTCAATATATAGAATTTTAATCAATATTTTATCTCAAATCAAGATATATTTACATTCTATTTCCAAATTATGTCAACATTATAAATTTTAATTTTATAGCAATGCATGCTATATTAAAGATCCAATGAAAATTTTAATATAATGTTTATAATAAATCTACATAAAGATAATTTGTTCAAATTTTATGAACTGAATGCTTCTAATATTTGTTATTCTAATTATTATAAGCTTAATGAAAATAATTTATGGCATGATATATTAGGCCATATCAATTTTAATAGTATTTTACTCATGATCCAAATTGTTTATGGTCTACATTAAATTGTTATAACTAATGATAATTGTACAAGTTTTGTAACTAGAAAGATCCATCGGAACCATTTCCCAAATGTAAAAGCTTGGAATACAAATGAATATTTAAATTTATTTCATGGTGATTTGTTAGGATATAAAAAATATTTTTCTTAATGTAACCTTTTTTTTTATTAGGTGTAAAATAAGGGGTTTTGAAAGAGTTCCTGAACCTTTTACAAATTTACAAGTTAGACCAACCAAGAAGACCCAAAAACATGAAATAAACACAATATATCAAAGGGAATGTCCTAGCCTATAAGAAATAGGAGTGAAATAACAATAAACAAAGACATAAGAGAACTAGACAATAGAGAACCAAATATAGGGATAGTCAATTTCAAACCTAGTAGAAATAGAATGCTAGACAAATAGAGGACCAAAATACCTACTCTAGGTTCTCCTTAATAAAGGTCTTGTTATTCTTGAGGTATTTCATTATACAGGCAACCTCTTCCACGTAAATTGTTGTCAACTTTATAGATCTACTAAGGGAAGAGATCAGCTCATTCATCATCTTATAGAAAAACTCAATACTCGTAAGAGGGTCATAACCCCATAAGAGGTCCTATTCTAGTCTTGATAGCCCACCACCTTTTACATTGACCTTTTTTCTAGGAATAGGACCAACCATCCCAAGATTTTTAGAATCAGAATGACTTGATTGGTATTACCTTCATGTAGCCATTATAAAAAGGGTTTGTATATGATTACTTTTAAATAATTTGCATGTATTATTAAATTCTAAAAATCAAGTTCTTGCTTTCTTTACTAAATTTCAAATCCTTGTTGAAAATTAATCTCCATGTCAATTGAAAATTCTTACGATTGCTAGACAAATTTAATGTGTTAATAAAGATCTTTTTAACTATTTAAATATTTTGTTATTAATCTTGAAATAATGGTTCCATATGCATTAAAAAAAATGGTATTTTTGAACAAAATTATCAAACTATTATAGAAAATTCTAGATGTTTATTTCACAATATCATACAATTTGTTGGTTGAAGTCATATTTTTTATTGTGTATTCTAGTAAATCAAACCCCTACCAATTTGGTAAGAAATATCACTCCTAAATAATCTTGGAGTTGAAAATGTACAAGTTTAAATCACTTGCACATATTTTATTACCTTCATTTGTTCATGTTCCTAAATCTAAAAGAACCAAGTTATAGTCAAAACGTATTGAATAAACATTTGTTAAATATTATGAATAATACTAAGCATATAGAATGTATAATCCTAAAACAAACAAAGTTAGTAAATATACTTATATTGTTGAATGTGTAGTGCATTATTGTTCTAAAGTTGGTATTATTGCATTTGAAAATGGAAATATTATATATTGAATGTTTAGACAATGACATTGGTGATGTTTATAATTGTAAGGATGAAAACTTTCTTTTAGAAGATTTGAATGATAAACTAAAAAATTTGCATGTTGATGACTCAAGTTTTACTTCTATTTCTTAAGTTCAATCCATGCAAAATCCTAAATTATTATTTTTAATTATCAAATCAAGTAATGAAATGAATAGGTGTACTTCAATTCAAAATAGAAGAACAAATTAATTTAATTATCCTATCATATCCAAAGTAATAAAAATCAATTATACTAAATTATATTCTCAAAGAAAAGGTAAACATCAATGGGAAAAAATCCATGCTTGAAGACTATAGTTTGTTGATGGATAACAAACATGGAATATCCAAAGGTAAAAGTATATTTTCTTTCAAGTGGTTACTTAAAATTAAAATTGATGCATAGAATGAAATTAAAATTAAAATTGAAATTGGTGCATAGAATGAAATTAGAATAAAATTAAAATTGATGCATATAATGAAATTAAATACATATTCCCTACCTCCTTTCACTTCCCAAAAATATCCCATCCTCATAACCTTCCCCTTCATGTGTCTATCCTATAGATCTTACTCAATTTCCCTAGTGCAATCATCATTACCACCCATGACCTTTTCGGCCGAATCACTTCTCATGGCCTTGGCCTTCAAAATTTGCTTGGTCATACTGGTGTGAGCATATGTGCCACCTTGGTCTCTTTTAGATAAATTTCCTCTCATGTACAAGGCCTTAGGATCTTACTTGAGTCTCCCGGTGTGATCATTAGTGCCACCTTGGAAATCTCTGGTAGATTTATCACCTTGAGTGTTGTTCATTTCCAAAAAGGTGTTTTATCATATACCACCTTTGTCAACCCTACCCCATAGCTCCTTTCAAATGCATATATTATCTTTCAATGGTCAGCACACAACCTAAGCATCATCATCCTCTAAAATTAGCAACAATTCCTTGCAAATATTTGACCACCTTCTTCAACATGTGAGTTAAACATCCTTTTATTTCCTATCAATATTCAAGGATGAACCACATCACTTACCCCACAACCTTTAGCCCCCACTTCAGGTTCCCAACTCCCACCCATGTACCTCCATGTCCTAGCTTAAGCCCTATTCACTTCAGCTCAACCCCATTATTGAGGGTGTTTTAAGGAGCAAAAACTGTCTACCCTTCTTGAATAAACTTTCTAGTAGTGATGCTGAATTTTTTTATGAAATTGTCAACTCCTGGGATGAGGGCCAAGTCACTGTTAGGGGTCTTGATTTCCTTATAGATGTTTGAATTATGGCCGAGGTTACAGGTTTTTTGATTGTTGACAAAACCGTCAGGTGCAACAAGTACACTATGGCAGTGGAGAAGAAGGTTTTTGTTAATAAAGGTAAGGACCTCATTTGTGGATGATGTTGAAATTGATAGAGCTTCCCTTATTGGCCCTTGGTATCATGTTATAATTCCAATATTATAGTATTCCAACATATATAAAATTCATATACCCTTCATAGTTTCCATCTAGTCTTCATGAACCATATTAGGAGAATAAAAATATCAGCATCCTTGATTATCTATTTAGGTCCCTTGAGTTGTTCATCAACAATGTCAGGAGTGGAAAATCTTCCCATCCCATCCATTAGGACCTACATCTTATATTGTATAAGCATATTCTTGATGTTTGCTCCAAAAAAGTTATGATCACTACCTGCCTTGCTCCTCCCAATCCCACTTAAAGCCCCAATCATCCCAACTCCCTTAAACCCACTAAAAGCAATAGTTATAAAAATCCTATCCATGAGGTCCCTGGTGATGATAAAGACCCTAATTTTTCCTCCCCTTCTATCCTGAATCAAATCCTTGGTTATGATACAAATGAAGGATATTCATATACTAAGTTATATTTCAAACGTAGGCCAATAAAATACTCTTCATCCAAGTTCTTATTGAATCCCAAACCATATTAAGTTTTTGCTTCCCCTCACCTGAAGAAATTGAAGATGGATATGTCCTTCCTTGGAAAGGCCAGTGAGTTGATTCCCTCTAAGGAGCTAACATCAAAGTGAATTGATCCTTGAGCTACTATTCTTCAAAGCTATATCCTTAGCCACATCACTAGCACAGCGGCCACCTTTTTAGCGATTGCTAAATCATCCAAGGTAGCATGGATGCTCTACAACCAAGTAGTGAAGATAATGGACAAAATTCAAGGCCACATCAAGACTATATTCAAGGAGGCTAATGATCCTCTAAATATTAATGCTAGAAATTAATTTGCAATCCTTTAGTTTAAGGGGTCTCCCTCCTGGGACCACCCTTGTTCCTCATTTTTGTTTGTTCGGTATCATCCCTATGGGATCTCCTTGCATGGTTGTTTGTTTCTTTGTAAGGTTGTTTTTCCCCTCGTGGGCCCACCCTTAATTTTTATTGTGGTTTTGCTGACCTATTGGTTTTTCATGTGATGTAATAAGGTTTTGGAGCTCCTTTCAAAACCCATCTTTAATTAAAAAAAATTTGTCGATAAAAAAAAATAGATACAAATAGTTTTTCTCAAATTGAAGGAATAGATTATAATAAAACCATCACTTTTGTAGCTAAATTTATACAAACAAGTTAGTTTTAGTTTTATATATAAAACTAAATTATAAATTATATCAAAAGGATGTTAAAGTGTATTTTAAGTGGTGATTTGCATGAAAAAATGTATATTTCTTTACTTGATGTCTATATAGTAAAGATAATAGATATTTAGTATTTAGACTAAATAAGTTTATTAATATTTTAAAATCAATATCATAGATATTGACATTCTAAAATTAATTATTAGTTCATTTATCATAGATTTACTACAAGTAAAAATGATCATAATATTTACATATGGAAGTTCAATAATTAAATTATTAAAAATTAATTTTATCATACGTTGATGATTTTATTATTTCTTTAAGTGATCCCTCTTTTATTAATGCTAATACATCTATATTAAGTTAAACTTTCAAAACTACTAAGGTATGATGCATTATTTCCTTGCCATACATGTCCAGTAAGAGCCAAACAAAAATTATATTTCAAAACAAAAGTATAACAATATTTTATAGTAAGATTACATAAATAAGATGCTAAAGTAGTTTCTATTTCTTGTGAAATTGATATTAAATTATTGAATGATATAAATTTTCCTTCCATTGATACAAATATCTATAAATAACTTGTTGGATGCTCAAATTATTTGGCTAATACAAGATGTGATATGATATTTTTATTAAGTGTGCTAATAGTGTCTAGATATAATATTACAATATGTATTTTGGGGATTATTCACTGGATAATGCAATAAAATGTTTGATGCCCTAATTTATGTCATAAACTACACTTTACCACCATGTTTTCATATTCAATCATCTAGTTACATGAGCCCAAATTAAAGATCAACTTTATTGATTTAAGGTGTTCCTGACTTAGGTCAGTATTCATGCAAAATATTGCATGCATATATAGGTATGAACAAGAGTATTAGGATCCATAACTACCAATTGTCCTATATTTCTAGTTATTCTAATGAGGATCTCTTTATGCCAAAAATGAATCGACAAGCCCAAAAGGTAGATCCAAATAGGTGCTAAATTGATCCCTTGAGATAAAGGATCAAAGTCAAGGCTCAATCTCCTCAAGAAGAGACCATTTGCAATCAAACAATTATGGTCCTCCTAGTAAAATACTAGCACTATCCATGGGAGAACTCAATTTCATCCAAAAAATATTCTAAGGATGATGGCGATCTCCATATGTTTGATAGGCTTCAATTTCTCTTAGCCCAACTTCACGATAGTGTCAAGTTCAAGCCTAACACAAATGAATTTACCCACCAAAGATGTGTTTCCTAGATTAATAATCGAGTCTACTAGATCATCCAAAACTACTAGCCCCTCGTTTGCTAGCTAGATATTAAAACAACCCACGTGAATTTTGTGCTTACCTTTGAGGATATTAACCCACAAATTGTTCCTTGGGTCAAAAGGTCTAGGAGAATCATTTTTTGTTTCCTTTATAGCATTAGCATCCTAGTGCCCCTTGACCTCTATGCCACTAATATCATCCTATGTCCCTAAAAAATATTGTGAACCCACCCAACTCCTTTATTTTAGCTCCATTAAATACAATTTTTTTAGCTTAAATCTCAGATTTGGATGAGGTCAATATTTTGGATTCAAATCATAAAATCTTTTATACATGTATCTAAGTATTATTATTAGGATGACTCAAATAATCAAATTATTATGTATTAAAAGTCATAGTTATCCTCTAAAGGATTTTTTTTAGGTAATACAAAGTACAACTCACACAAGTGGGGCCACATCATGAGGGTATGATAACAACCTCCCTCTTGTAATTTAAACTTGGGTAGCCTAGATAAGTGTCGAACAACAAACCACTAAGGTGTCACAATGGGGACATCCTTTAAAAGATTATATTATGTATGATTTTATATGATAAGGACTTGTCATAGATTTTTAATATAAATTTTGATTAATTCTAATATTAGAGTTAATAATTTGAAAGGTCATAAATGAGAAAATACTTGGTAAATAAACTATTTTTAAAAAGTATTAATAAAATGCTAACAAAAGGTTTATGTTTGTGACACATGGTTATAAATTTCTTTCTATCTTGGCTCTCATTATAAAGGCCTTTAAAACAGTGTTTGTTTTTATTTATTGATTATAATTCGTTCCACCTTAATACTCATTTATCTATTTAATACATATTTATCTATTGAAGTTTACAAGTGTAGAAACCATAATACTATATATTAATCATTTAATTTTTAAAAGATATAACATTTCTTGTAAATATAACTCCACATAAATGAAATATAAATTTTTATTTAATAAAATATTTAAAAAATATATAATCTAAATTATAATATTTTTAATATATATAAAGCAATAAAGTTATCATACACCGCACGTTCTATTCCATAATAAAGGAAGAATATACCATCATTACTTATAAACATATTTCTCATATATTTATTAAGAAAAGCCATGGTTGTTGGAGTCTCTGTTATTTGCGAATTCAATTTTGCGATTGTTGGTAGTGACATCACACTGTTGCCTTTCACAACATCGATAAGTTTGTTCATTTGTCGCCAGACGTTACACTTGACTTCCACTTCATGCACCACCCCAATTTTAAAAGATAGTAAACGAGGTCGTGGATTAATATTTAGATAAGATTGTAATCACGATTTAGTGATTGAAATCCAATTCGACTCTGGATTATGTAGTGCTCATTGTGGATTATTACACACCCCGTATTTGAATCAATATCTCCCAAGGCTACACTGCATAATAAATAGACGCCTCTATCTCTTCATCCTCTCACAAACCCACAATTTTATCTACATATTCTGCTTATCAACATAATGGTTCCCCGTGCTTTACCTTTGCTTGTGGCACCATTATTGTGATTAAATGAATCTAAAATGTATTACCTCAGCCTCCCCACTCTGTTAGTTGGATTTCTGGGTGGAATGAAACAATTGTCCATACTACCTCTTTTATGTGATATTTTGACTAACAAGTGGTAAATGTCAAAAGGCGTGCTTATTTGGCTGTTATGAAGGAGTATTAATGAAATTTATGATTGTTGAAAAATGATTTGTATGATCGATAGTTGTAAACTAGGGTTGTTGGTCTTCACCACCATCTTATAGTCAATGAACAACATGAAGACAGGGGGCTCATATTTAGGCTCATCTACACTGGATGAGGGTTGGTGATCGCCCATCCAAAGCCTTTCTCTTCATTCTAGGCAGACCAAGATCTAGATAAAGGCTATTGAAGTCTCTCATGATAGGTCAACTTTCCTTCTTGATATTACTTCAGCCTTTTTAAATCATTATAAGCATATCTTTCAAGCACAATAGGATTCTCTAGAACATTAGATGGTACTCCAGCAATATTTTGATGTTGTTCCTGCTAAGTTATCTTCTTATGACAAACTTCATTGCGAGGCTCCTCTTTCACTTGATGAGCTTCATAATGCTTTAATGACTATCTCATATAACAAGTCCCCTACTCTTGGTGGCTTTCCATATGAATTTTATAAAGCCACTTGAAAGTTTATTAGGTCTAATCTGCTCAATATCTACAATGGTCAAAGGATTTTGGTTTATTTCAATCTATTCGCCAGGGCTACCCTTTGGCCCCATCCCTTTACATCCTTGCTATTGAAGCTTTTGGTTATCTTCTTGCCAATCAGGCATCTAAGGGGTTGATCAAAGATATTATTTTATCTTATATGTCCATCCAACTTATTAATGGCTACTTTGTGGATGATTCTTTTCTCACTGTCAATGAGGATGAGATTTTCAATTTCAACTAATGAGCTACCATATATGACTGGGAAAAACAAGAGAACCTCCCGCTCAAAAAGATGAAAACAACAGTAGACGGAGCCGAAGCATTATTAATCTTAATTAATATAAAGTTTTCCATTTAAAAAATTATCAACAAAATATATATATATATATATATATATAATTACATAATTATCACTACTATATAATTACTATGTAGCATCCATTAAATCCTCTTTTAATATCATATAACTAATTTAATATATTACACATTTACATTTAAAATTATCGTTTAAACAAAATTGATACAAATTTATTTTTTAAAATTTAATTTAAAGTTATCATACACCACACGTTCTATTCCATAATAAAGGATGAATATACCATCGTTACTTATAAACATATTTCCCATATCTTTATTAAGAAAAACCATGGTTATTGGAGACTCCGTTATTGGCGAATTCGATTTTGTGATTGTTGGCAGCGACATCACCGTGTTGCCTTTGACACCGATAAGTTTGTCCATTTGTCGTAGACGTCAGACTCGACTTCCACTTCCTGCAGCACCCAATTTTTAAAAGATAATAAACGAGGCCCTAGATTGATATTTGGATAAGATTGTAAATCACGATTCAGTGAGTGAAATCCAATTCGACTAGTGCTTGTCGTGGATTATTACACACCCCGCATTTGAATCAATCTCTCTCTCTCCCAACGCTCCACTGCACAATAAATAGACACCTCTACCTCTTCATCCTCTCACAGACCCACAATTCTCTCTAGATATCCTTATCCTGCTTATCAACATAATGGCTCCTCGTGCTTTGCCTTTGCTTGTGGTGACATTCCTTATCATAAACATCGCGTTTTCTGTGAATGGAAATGCTCCCGATGTCGCAGACATACTTGGCGATAAGGATGTTCAAACTGCACTCAGTAACGCGTGGGACAACAGCTTCCTGCAAGACTCGAATTCGTACCAGGCGAGAGGAGGATGGATATACGCAGACTCCAACTATCCCGACTCCCACAAATACCTCCTCGTCCAGCAAGCTGGCAAGGACCGTTCAAGCCAGGCGACTCTGCAAGACGTCCTCAACAATCCTCAAAGTCGGTATACTCCACATTAGTATTGCTTTCCCACAGTTATATATCCTGATTAAGTAGTTGGAATTATAGATGAACTGATTGTTCACAAATATAAACAGATGCGGAGATTCAACTTGACAATCCAGAGAAGGAGGGCGTCCCAAGCAACGAGCATTACAAGTTGGTAGCGGACTTCCAAACCCATCCATTTCCGGCAAAACAATTGCAGAGGGCGGAAACATACGACATAAAAAGAGCGTAAGACAAAGGGGTGCCGGGGATAGTTATTTCCTGTTCGGGTGTTTTCTACTATGGGCCAGAGCACCGTGCTTCCCTGGATGGCCCCGCTGGGTACCCTGAAACATCTAGCGAGGCTTACAATGGCCAGACTGATCAGAAATTCGGTGACAACAAATTTGATGTCCATGGCCACTGCAAGCCTTAAATCAACTGCTACCTTTCGTAGCTTTAAGTTTTCCTTCTCCTTACTACCATGGTTGTGCGTGTAAGGCGGGCTTGAAGATGTGATGTGTATGAAGTCCTGTTATTAATAAATATGGCTATATGGCTATTTCAATATTCGAATACTATGAGTTTCCATTCTTGAAAAATATCTGACCAAAACGAAACCCAAAAGAAAAAAATTAAAAACACGATATATTCCCATCCATAATGGATGATATAATAGGCCTCCATACTCGAGGAATTCTCAACTAAACTCCCTCATCAAATGGAAGTCTACTTATGTGAAGATGCCCCTGCATACAGTTTTCTTAGTTAAACCAGAGTCATTATTTCCAATATTACTAACTCTCACATGTATACAAAGAACGTATCCTCTATAACTCCATATGAGGAGAATACCCCTTTTATAAGTTGGTTTAATAGTTTATATTCATAGGTAAGATTTGGGAGTGTAATTTTTCTTTTTATTGTATACTTCATCTTATGTAAAATATTCAACTTGTCCTTGGGATACCTGATTTCCATCATCAAAAAAGGTTTTGCATGAACCTATTTATAATAAAAGTCATTACAACATTCTAAAAGTACCCATAATAGCCACATTAGCTATCTTTATTATTGTTAACTCATGCCCAAGGATAAGGTAGTCAACCCTTAGCATTTAAACGATAGATAGGAAGAGTTATGTTGTAGTTGGGATCATCTTTTATACTTTAATATCAATCATCTTTTTCATGCATATGAGACTTCACCCTCTCTAAGTTTTTATAGGAATTTACTCTCTATAAGTGGTTGGTATTTGTATTGATTTGGAATCTAAAAATATGTTACTTGTATTAATGATTTTCTAGCATTGAATATGATTTATTGTTCTAGATAATGAATACTAAAACAAGAAACCTCTCTTTTATAGTCTTATTGCAAAAAAGACTTTACAAACTATCAAGCCCTGCTTGATTTACAATCATAAACAACTCACACTTGTTGTTTAACAATTACAAAATTGTCAGTGATTTGTTCATCATCGTCACTGATCAATATTATTTCAGGAGAAGGAGGTTGAAGGATTTCAACTGAATTACTATAATGAGTATATTCGGATCCTTGTGAAGCAATTGCAACTGTGTCGGATTGTTCAAATCTATTGCCAAAGGAGTTATCTTATGAATCTGCTTTGTATCCTTGATCAAGATTTCTCTGGTGTGCAATAACCGCGTTTTGCAACTATGAAAAAACTGTATTAAGTCCTAGTGTTTTCACGTGCCTATCAAAGTTTTCAGGGTTTGTTTTTAATAACAACTTGCAAAGGGCATGATAACATCCATCCGATCTTATCATTTAAGAAAATTTCCTAGAAATTTTCTTTTACAAAGATTTCCTCTTAGGAAATAATAAAAAAAAAATTAACTTTCAAAGTTTTTTTAATTTCCTCTCAGGAAATTTCTATCAACTTTGAAAAAAAAAAATTATAAAAAACTAATGAACAGATATTTCCTCTTAGGAAATTACACACAAAAAAATATTATTATTTTTTTTTAAATTTAAACTATTCCTTAGTTTTTTTTTTTTTTTAATTTTAATTATCTATTGACCCCGCCGAGAGTCGATCCTGTGACCTCGCGGGTGTCAGGGCTGAGGGTAGCCACTGCGCTACCGGGCTGATCCGGGAGCAATGCGTGCTCCCCACCCTTTAGCTTCCGCGTCGAGCATGAAGCTAATGTTGGCTTCGCGCTTCGGCACAAAGCTTGATTTTACTTGGGACTTTAGACCCACATCGCCCGTAGGGTGATGTAAAAGCTCTTTAAAAAAAACTAAGCACATAAAGTGCTTTGACTGCCTATGGGTAGTCACTAATGCCGCAGGATCCTTTTGCCACCGATGCATGTGCGGATTGCCACGTCACCACTCCTCGGGCCACGTGCCAATGCCACGTCACCACACCTCGGGCCGCATGCCAGTCACGTCACCACGCGTCACTCCACGTCAATCTCATGCCTCGAGAATCATGCACCACGTCAACAGTGCCTCAGGAATCAAGTAGATCTGTTGCTCCTACGGGCCGCTTCGTCCAGCTCCTCCAGTGCCTCAAGTAACGTGTTGGACTGCTCCTACGGGCTGCCTCGGGATCTGTGCCACCTCGACTCCTATGGGTTGCCTCGATATTTGTGCCACCGCCTCGAACTGTGGGACCCATCGCCTCGGGAATCGCACTGCTTTGATACCAAATGTGAAAGGTGAGTGTGGACAAAAAAGGATTAATTGCATTAAAAATTAAAACTTAGGTTACATAGATTAAATAGGCAGTAAATAACCTATTTGAGAAAGAAAGGGGGAAAGGAGAAATTGGGGGAAAGGAAAGATGAATAGAATTCTCTTTCCGCCCAAATGCTGTCGTCCACTGCCGTCTAGGTAAGGTAAAAGGTAAGTTACCTTTACCCAAGGTAAAAACAATTTTTTTAACCTTTTACTAATGGTAATATTCCAACACAAAGAATGTCTTCTTTATAACTCCATATGAGGAGAATACCCCTTTCATAAGTTGGTTTAATAATTTATATTCAATAAGGTAAGACTTGGATGCATAACTTTCCTTTTTATAGCATCCTCCTTTTTATGTAAAAACTTCAACTTGCCCTTGGAACAACTGATTTTCATCATTAAAAAAGTCTTTGCATGAACCTATTTATAATAAAAGTCATTACAACATTCTAAGAGTACCCATAATAGCCACATTAGCTATCTTTATTATTGTTAACTCAAACCCTAGGATAAGGCAGTCAATCCTTAGCATTGATGTTAAGGTTATTTTTTATTTAAACTATAGATAGGAAGAGGTATGTTGTAGTTGGGATCATCTTTCATACTTTAATATCAATCACCTTTTTCATGCATATGAGACTTTACCCTCTCTAAGTTTCAATGAGAATTTACCCTCTATAAGTGGTTGGTATTTGTATTGATTTGAAATCTAAAATTATGTTACTTGTATTATTAATTTTCTAGCATTGAATATGATTTATTGTTCTAGAGAATGATTATTTTTTGTGTTTTTGAATTATTACTACTATTGCTATATTTTTTGAAGTTGTTTATTTACAAAATAATACTAGATCTTTGTTTTTTTATCCCTATAGTAGTGCAAAAAAGTGGTAGAAGAGTGTGGAAGGGATTCAAAATCTCTAAGAATCTAGTCTACTTCTTGTTGTCTAGGTAATTTTGATCAAATATTTTATAGGTTAGTCTCTTTGTGCATTTTTCTTTTATAATATTGTGACTTAGTTGATGTTGTTTTATTTTTTGAACCTAATTTTAAAAAAATTTCAAGTATTTTAAGACTCGTATGGGATACCCATATCATTGAGATCATTCCTTTAAGATGTTAAAGATAAGGGGTATCTCTAGCAATACTTTTTTGGGTATTTGGTGTATCAAGACCTTTACAAAAAAAAAATTCTCATTGCAATCATCTCTTCAAACTAATCAAATGGGTATTTCTCACAACACTTGTTGAAAGGTGATCAAAAGAACTCTTTCATGTTTTTGCTTTTGCTCCTAGTGTATGAATGGACCTGCTACTTGTACTAGTTGGTTTTAAATAAATGACCATTTGTAGTGCATTAGTTATAAAAAATATGTGTGCATTAATAGAAATATAAGTGTCAAAACATCCCTGGAGGTATCAATATTAATAGTTTTGACCAATGTGTCATTTTTTTAAAATATGATGGATTTGCCTCCTCCCACCACCCCTCCTCCTACTAGACGTCCCTCTACTCCTCTAGTTGGTATTTATCTATCCAATATAATTAACCCTAATTTATCAACCTATATTGAGTCCTAGGTAAGCAAACACTCTAGAGTAGAGAAACTAGTTACCTCCATAATTGAAGCTCAAATTCAAGTAAAAATACCTTAGAGTCAATTAAAATTGTTTTGATATTTATCCCTTTATAGTTTTCCCTCAACCAAGAGTTTTAACAAGTCATTGGGTAGTATCCATAGCGAACATAATATCCAACAAATATAAATGGTCACTCTCTACTTTCCATGGTAATAATATGGTCTCCTATGCCATTAGAGGTACTCTTCCAAGTATGGATGGTTTTAACTTAGGATTTTCTATTGATCTTAATACCTTAGTAGGAGGTTTTATTAATTTTCTTTCTTGACCTTATGATATTCTTATTAAATGCATCAACATTCCAAACTTTGAGTCTATAGTTCCATGTAGTTCGATGGGCAATATTGATAAAATAACTCATCTATACCATATTCCTAAAGAAGGTCATATTACATTGTCTATTACTAAATTGATAATCCATGACAAACAAGATTGATTCAGTATAATTACATAGAGTTCATAGGAATAATCACCTATACCCAGGGTTATGTATAAGGGGTCAAACCCATAATCTACTTATAAAATGGGTTGAATCAGTTTCAAAATCAAGGTGAATCATATCCAAAATCATGTAGGAGACATGGCAAATTGTATTTATATTTCACCATAATGTCCAAATTACAAAATTAGTTAAATTTTTTTCTAGCATAAATTCTAATCATTATTCAACATACAAAATCCATAAATACTTTAGAAAATAAGCATTATTATCTAAAATAATCACTTAATCAAATTTTTTACAACCTTAAAGCACTAAAATTTTAATAAAAGGGTTTCTCAATGTTGGGTAGTCAATAGGCCATACTATTCCACAGTCAAGTTTTATACCAAATAACGATGAATCTAATGCTTATTCACAAAACCATCATGAGGCTAGGGTACTTTGTGAGTGGTAACCCTTGGAGGACTCATAACTACAAACATAGTAGCCAAATTAATTGTAGCACCTAGAACAACATTAAGCACTCAGGTTCTTTAATGTCATAGATGAGGGATTTAATCCTTTTGTCTCCTTTGGTTGATCAAGACTACACTATTCAAGACATTATATAGGTATCCATGCAGGGATTCGATATCTATGACATTTATTGATTCCCACGCAATAAATAAATCACTCAAATATTTCTACCTTGGTTTTTAGTTATAATCAATATCATGGTCTATTGAAAATATCTTAATATGATGAACCTGAAAGCACGAGATTCCGGGCAAAGGAAACACTAATTGCGATGCAACCAAAATCAAATGCGCTTAAGTCCTAGAAATGTAAAATGCATGAAACGAAAGAGACGCATTAAAATGAGATACAAGCAAATGGAGAAAACACAGCCCTTTCATTAAAATTTCTTGATCTCTGTTACAATTACGCCTCCTCCCTTTTTAGGGGCTAGGAGCGTTAAAAGAATTTGATTACAATCACTTAATGTTCCTCTTTCCGCGTGCCCACGATTGAAATGGACGGGCCAAAATGATGCCGCCGCTGATGTCGATGAGTCCTTGACCTCTGCTGCTCTTCCTGCGAACAAAGAAACAACGAATATGTCAGTAGCACCTGCTGCAAATAAAAGGTGTTTGTTCTCTAAAATCATCAAAGATGCATGTAAACATTTGCCTGAAACAGTAAGTACAGTGAGTCCAAATGGCCCGAAAACTTGACAAAAATAGAAGATCTTACCGGAAAGCCATTACCACTGAAACAATCGGCCAATCTGCCTTCACCTGGAATTCGTCCCCGGGCAGGACGAATTCTGACTGCAATTCGTCCCTGGGTGGGACGAATTCTTCTGTGTTGGAAAAGCCGAAGTGATCTGCTCCAATGTCGACTCTCGAGACCTCCAAAACACCTACGAAACAAGAGGGTTATGTAATTGGGGCCATTTTGGGACGACCCAGATGGTCGGATTCTCCCAATTTGGCCTCTATCCTCGGGAATTTGATATCGCCACCTGCAAGTTAGTGAAACAACAAAGCGACACAAAACATACTAGAATCTGATCAAAAGTTATGAAATTGCAGCTATGAGTTCACCAAACAAAATGACACAATATGCAATGCGAACAAATAATCTAGAATGCTTTAAAAGAATGGAACTTAGGAAGTGCGGGGGTGCCCAAGTGGGCCTCCCACCGTTGGCACTTGATTTCGGCGCCAATCCACTAGGGATGGGCCCAAAACCTCTTAGGATTGGGGGGTCGGCAAATTGGTTGGTTCAGGTGTCCATGTGTTGGATTTGGGTCAGGTTCAAGCTTCCAAAAGCCACCCAACAACCTCCCTTGCAAAAGAGATTGGTGGATGCGAGAAGGTGAACCAAAAGGGATGCAAGTGGGTCTTCAACTCGGCAGCACTTCGTTGCTTGAAATCTCCTTTTCTCTTTTTGGGTGAGAAAAGTCCCACCTTTTATAGACCCATGGGGTCTCTTTTGAGAGGGAAGCACAAATGCCATGTGTTGGTCATAGGTGCCATGTGGCAGTCATGTCTTCCCATGAGGGAGGGGAGTCCTCCATTGACTTGGGCTTTCATAATTGCCCTTGTGACAGTCCTCTAACGGCCTATCTGTCCACCCACACACGCGTGCGAGGCAGGAGTCATCAACTGACTGTCCTGGGCTGCCACTTGGCACCATTCTTCTTTTTGCCCGTTAAACTCAGAATTCGTCCTACCTAGGGACGAATTCAGAATTCGTCCCTGGGTGAGACGAATTCCAATTAGTATTCGTCCCTGGGTGAGACGAATAGTGAGCAAAGTGTCCAAATGTGCCAAATTGCTTCCTGACCTTACAAAATTGCTATGAAAGTGGTTAGGACCACTGTTTGACCTCTGAGGGCTGCCCTGGGGGCTGTGTTTGTCAAAGCGATCAGTGTTTGCAGTCACGTAATCGGATTGGTGCTGTTTTGGTGTCTACAGATGCCCCTTTTTGGGAGGCGTTGTGCATGGCGCAGCACCGAGCAAAAATAGATAACCAAAGCACTAATGATTAGGGTTTCTTGGTAACCTAACCAACTTGTGATGCCCCAAGCATGGAAAGGGCATGCATTCTTGAATCTTTGCTTCTGACGAGCTAAGGAGTTTGATTTCAAGTGTTAACCTATTTTGGTGAGGTGTGACTTGAACTTAGACATTGATCAATCATGAATAGGCGAAGGGCGTTTTATCCACAGGGGAACCTTGTGTTCATGATTCACGAAATGCCAAGTGTTTGATTGATTTGATTGTTGCTTGTTTACTGCCCCAAGCAGGAGCGTGATTGTCTTTGTCAATGATTCTTTGAATGCATGTCGTTTTCCTTAATTGGGTGTGTGATTGTTGATTGGTGACTAAGTGTGACTACCCCCTCAAGCGACGAATCGATGAGGGAATGACCTTCGTGAGCAAAGCGACGAGTCGCTTGACCCAAGATGACTTGTGCAAGGGTGCGTTTAGAGGGTTTACCGTTAAGCATGTGCAATTTTTCCAACATTTGGACCTATTTTTGGTGGGTGTTAACCCTTTTGGTGATGCCGTAATGAGGTGAAATCATCGAAAATCTAACTTCCCGTGGAGCGGTCCGGCTATTATAGCCTTCTTGGGGAAGTAGGAGAGCGATAATTTGAACCCCGACATCGATTTTCTTTGCCCAGAGGTTAAGTGCAAGAGCACTTGTGTCCGGCAATGTTTATTGCTGTTTGTTTTTGTTGAATTTTGTACTGTTTTTGTTGTTTTTTGTGACGCGTTTGGAGATGCAATTGTCAAAAATCCGTCTTCCGTGGAGCGGTCCGGCTATGGTAGCCTTCTTAGGGAGTATGATAGTGACAATTTGTGACTCCAATGTCTATTTTGTATGCCCTTGTTGTTAGGTGCAGTAGCACTCCTATCGAGCAATTTTATCGTCTATTTTTAGTGCATTTTTAGTCATTTTTTGATGTTTTTGAAGTGCTGGCCTGAATTCGTCCCTGGGTGGGATGAATTCCAATTGGAGAATTCGTCCCTGGGTGGGACGAGCGCTAATCGAGCGCTCATCCCAGTCAAGGATGAATTCCAGTGCAAAAGGCCTATTTAATGGCCAAAACTTGATTTTGGGCTCATTTGTGTCATTTTTTTCTTGCGATTTTGGAGCTCTGGGAGGAGGAGGTAATTCTGCGAAGCGAAGCGCTGCTGGAATTCTCTCTGCCATCATGAGTGCACAAATTGGTTCGAGCGGCGGAGCCGAAGCGAAACCTGTAAGTGTCCCTAGAGTTTATTTTTGCTTTTATTTGATGAATTGTTTTTGTGTTGACGCTTTTCAAAATAAAATTTAAGATTTTAAGAAACTTTATTTTTTAATGTTTTTTTTTTTTGAATATTTTGTGATGTTTTTGTTTAGGTAAGGTGTAGAAACCTAGAATGTAAATTTGATTTTTTTTTTGAAAATTTGATTTTTGATTTTTTTGTGTTTGTGTTGTTTTTTGTTTTGCAAGTTGTTAGGAGCCGGTACCGTGTACCCGCTGCTTTTACTGAGGCACGGTTGGCATTGACCGATGATGACTGGGAATGGCTTGATGCCCTTGGGCTCAAGCAGGTGGCTCGACTGGAGCCTGTGGTCCCGGATCAGGCCTATCTGACGGCCCTGATCAAGCTTTGGGATCCGTGGACCAATACTTTCCATCTCCCGATAGGGGAGATGACTGTGACTCTTGAGGACGTCTATCGGTTGCTTCGGATTTCGATAGATGGTCTGCCTATTAGGACATCGCCGTTTGATCAGCGGATTGCTATACTTACGAGATGT
This sequence comes from Wollemia nobilis, assembly GCA_028583015.1. Lineage (NCBI taxonomy): Eukaryota > Viridiplantae > Streptophyta > Pinopsida > Araucariales > Araucariaceae > Wollemia > Wollemia nobilis. The sequence continues at coordinate 41,530 of JAQPPZ010001774.1, read as the reverse complement.
TTTGGGCATGGGGGGCAGCTGGGTGTAGCAAACCCAGTGGAGACAGCCGAGGTGGATTGCCAGGCTGGCAGGATTTTGGTTAGCTGGTGGCAGGAGAGGGGGGTGTTAGGAGTGAGGCACGCATTCTTGATGGGCCTCATTTCTAACATTCTTCTCCCTGATTCGTCAGGCGCGAGGTTCCCGTGGAACCTGTTGGATTTGGTGTGGCAGTTGGCAGAGTGCCCGATAGAGGCACCGTTGATTCTGAGATGGGGACAGACTTTGTTGGCACAGCTCTACGGGGAGCTGTATGGGGTCCGCTGTCGACAACGAAAGGGTGTCAGTTGTAGTTTTTTGTTGCAGTGCTGGGGTTGGCAGCACATAGCTGTTGAGAGGCCTACCGGGTTACCGTGGATGACTCGGGCGGTGATGGAGGATGAGGAGATTGGTTATGCAGTTTTGTGGCGGCGGTCTGCGGAGCAGGGGCAGAGTCGGCGATGGGCAGGTGCCGTTGAGCACTACACTGAGGCCTTTTCTCGGCTCACTCCAGGGGAGGTGTTTTGGCATCCCTATCGGGACTGTCCAGCCTGGCCTGAGGCTGGAGAGTGGCTCCGACGGGTACGTAGGGAGCGGTGGTTGACTGGGCGGCACGGGACGGAGCATGAGTTCTTTTCGTACGGTCGGGTTACACGATAGTTCGGGGTTCGCCAGGGGTTGCCTAGTGAGCCCGTGGTCTATCGGAGGCGGGGAGATGAGAGGGGGTTAGAGCCACCGGTCACTGCGCCATTGGGCGAGGAGTCCGATGCAGTGATTGGTGTCCCGGACGTGGATGACGTCGGGACTACCACCGAGTATGACTCGTGGTGGGTTTTACGGTGATGGAGAGGAGAGGGGCCACTGGGAGGCACGGAGGCGGCAGTGGAGGATGCTGAGGCAGCAGGGGGTGATTGGGGGGCTCCATTGGATGACGCGGACATGGTTGATGTGGGTGATGAGGCTGTAGACTTGGGCGTTCCGGATCAGCCGGACATGCAGGACGTGGAGGAGCAGTGGGAGCCCGAGCAGGGTGCTGCTCCGGCGAGTCCTGTGCGTCCGACAGATACAGAGGAGATGGAGTCTGAGATACGCGCTAAAAATGTGCGACAGAGCTACTACGGATACGGGATCTGGAGTTGGGGGATGCGAGGGGAGCTGGGGGACGCCGGGAGAGGGATCTCCTGCGGGCCCAGCTAGCAAAGCGGGATAGAGTTTTGGCACAGCGCGATGATGCATTGTCTTACTATCATCGACGAGAGGCAGAGTGGTGTCTGCACCGGATAGACTTGGAGAGGGAGGTCATCCGCCTTGGTGGGCGGCTACCTGAGCCTTCGGTCAGTGGATCTTCACGGCGGACGAGGGATAGTCTGACTGAGCAGTCAGCATCATCTCGTCGCAGGCGGTTAGATGAGGGAGGTGGTAGTAGGCATGATGCGGGGTTGGCAGTAGCCGCCCTGCAGGGTCCCATAGGACCCACACCACGGGGGGTAGTTCCCGTCGCACCGATCCTGCGTGATCATGTTGGTGGACGCCTTAGGTTGGGTTTTTGGGTATGATTGCGGGGTCTGAGGACCATTTTTGTAGCCTGCGGGCATATTTTTGGCGATATATATATATATACCGGTTTTATTTGGTTTTGTACATGTGATGTTTGATTTTTGTTATGCGTGATGGCTAATGACTATGGATGTATGTATGTTTATCTATTTTGATGGATTCAGATGTTATGATGAATGCAAGTGTTTTTGATTTTTTTATGTGATATGCAAAGTGAATGAATGGAATTTTGTGATGATTGGTTATGGCACCATAGGCTGTTTAAGATGCTCTTTATTGTTATGGTGTATGACTCTTGTATGGATATATGTGGTTTTCTATTTTTGTATTTTCTGATGGTATTATAAGGATGATAAGTAGCGCAGATGGTTTAGGAATGTATGTAAGGTTTTCTGAGATTCAGACAGTTTTAACTCATTATCCATGACTGTACTTTATCTTACAAGACTTTTGGTCAAGGTATGAATCGGACTTGTTTTTGACCAAGTTATTTTACATCCCTGTGTGTGCAATTGAGTTCATTTAGTGGTATTTGTTAGGATACCGCCAGTGCCAGATGGGCTTTCAACCGAACCTGTACTGAGGATCACCTAATTAGCTCCACGAATTCCTTTGTTGTATGTACTAAGATTAATCTACGGTGTAATCCAGGATGCCATAAGCTAGCTCATCCACATGCAAACATTGATCTGTACGCAAGTTAATGTGACAGATATATCGTCATGCGGGAGGTTTACTTCTGTTACCGATAGGCTATCAACCAAATTGGTACTGAAGCTTGCCTTATGACCTATAGAATGCTGAGAGTTCCAGGGATTCAAGGTCAACTCCCTTCTTTTCTTCAATTGTATTGGGATACTTGCTCTTTTGTAGTGATAAGATCACTGTTTATTTTGATTTGTTTTTCTTTTGAGCAAGGGATTGGGGATATGGAGTGATGAAAATCACTGTTGTTTGTGCCTTTTGATGTGTGCACTGTAGGTTGTCAAATTTTGGAGTTTTGACATTTTGCAAATTTTTGGTGTTTTGCAACTATTGAGAACTTTAGGGATTCTTAGGGAATTGGGTAGGGAGGATGCTTGTCCTTTTGCCAACTCTCAGCATTCTAGGGGTCATTCGCACAGGGGGATGATCAAGATAACCGTTTCGCTTGTGGTGACCTAGATTACTTTGCGGTGTTTCATCTTTCGTTCACACAACTTGGGAATTTTTAGTGTTTTAATTTGTGTTGGGATGTTACGTAACAAGGTGTATTTCAAGTATGACTCTACCTTCGTAAAATCTGTTCGATTTGATACATTACATGGTTAAAGAGGAAAATGATGACTGAATCACTGAAACTCTTGGTACATTTACAGACCACTGACTGTAGTGTGGTAAAAGTTATGCATGGTGTTTTTGTTGTTTTTGTAAAATGGAACTATGCGGAACAAGATGGACTAGCAGAGCAATTGCAGCCTATGGTGCCTTTGACCTATACAACCACAAATATGCAATGTATGGATGCAATGCTTAATGCATCTACATATTTTTGTATTTTTGATGGATTGATTTTGTGAATGTGAATATGCGGTGCTAGAGGAACTCTCTATTGATGAATTTGACCAAGCGATTGCGATAATCGTTGGAGCTTTTTAGGTTTGACCAAGTGATTGCGATAATCCTTGGAGCTTTTTGGTGTGACCAAGTGATTGCGATAATCCTTGGAGCTTTTTGGGTTTTGACCAAGTGATTGCGATAATCCTTGGAGCTTTTTGTTTTGACCAAGTGATTGCGATAATCCTTGGAGCTTTTGGATTGACCAAGTGATTGTGATAATCCTTGGAGCTTTTTGTGGTGACCAAGTGATTGCGATAATCCTTGGAGCTTTTTGTTTTGACCAAGTGATTGCGATAATCCTTGGAGCTTTTGGATTGACCAAGTGATTGCGATAATCCTTGGAGCTTTTTGTGGTGACCAAGTGATTGCGATAATCCTTGGAGCTTTTGGATTGACCAAGTGATTGCGATAATCCTTGGAGCTTTTGGATGGTGACCAAGTGATTGCGATAATCCTTGGAGCTTTTTGAGGATATGGCTTTCTTAGATGTGGAATGGTCGCAAATGACTGATATTCAAGGGTTCTGTTTCCTTGATACCATCAAGAGAAGCTAGCCGGTATGTCCCGGGTCCTATTATGCTATCAATGACATATGGACCTAACCAATTTGCCGTGAATTTGTCCCTCATGTGGGACGGCAAATTTGAGTTCTGTTGGTTTTCCTTCAAAACCAAATCACCAACCCGAAAGTCCCTTAGGTGAACTTTCATGTTGTAAGCTTTCTTAAGTCGCTCTTGATAGATACGTAAATGCTCGAGAGCATTAACGCGTCGTTCGTCAAGCAACGTAAGTTGGTCTAACCGGGCCTGCCGCGCAGTGTTATCATCGATGAACTCCTGCATTGATATGCGGAGGGAAGGAATTTCCAACTCGAGAGGCATTACTGCCTCTGAGCCATACACGAGCGAAAACGGAGTTGCCCCAGTGGGCGTCCGAATGCTAGTGCGATAAGCCCAAAGGGCAAGTGGGATTTGTATGTGCCAATCCTTATGACTGTCTGTGACTGTCTTTTTAAGGATGGCGACTAGTGTTTTGTTTGATGCCTCTCGCTTGCCCGTTTGCTTGCGGATAATAGGGCGTTGAAAAGCTGTGCTGAATTTTGTACTTTGTGGTCAAAGCACGCACGTCTTTGTTCTTGAATGATGGCCCATTATCTGAGATTATTTTGGATGGAATACCAAAATGACATATGATGTTATGCAAGATGAACTCCACAATGCGGGGTCCTTTCGTTGAGGTTAACGGAATTGCTTCCACCCATTTGGTAAAATATTCTGTGGCCGTTATGATAAACGTGTGACGGCCTGACGATGCAGGGGAGATCTTTCCGATTAGATCGAGGCCCCACTACGAAAATGGCCAAGCAGATTGGACTCGTCTCGTAGGGCCTGGGAAGGTACGTGCATCAAATTGGCATGATGTTGACACTTCACGCACTTCTTGACATACTTGCAACAATCTCGCTCTAAAGATGGCCAATAATAGCCCATGCGGAGAATGCGCTTTGCAATGGCCATACCACTGAAGTGGCCACCACATGTACCGTCGTGCGCTTGGGCGACTGCCCAAGTAGACTCTTGCTGGTCCAAACAGCGAAGAAGAATTCCGTCATAGCTTCGACGATACAAAATGTCTCCTATCAAGACATACTTAGCCGCTTTCTGCTTGAATGTTCGTTTTGCGGCGTGCGTCAATCCAAAGGGAAGATTACCTAACTTGAGGTAATCTCTTATGGGTAAATACCAGTCCTGTTGATCAGAAACCTCGACAGTATGAACCGCCAATCCCTTTTGAAGTTCTTCCCTAACAAATGCTGATTGGGATAAAACTTGTAAAAATAGCGTTGTGTTGCTATTAATGGGAGTAGGGGAAAACAAGGACCCCCAGTTGGCACGTTTCAGACGATCTCGGATTCGAAAGAACTTATCCGAGGATGGTTCAATCTGGATCATGTGGATTCCTGGCGTCAAGTCTGAGCTTGCACGCTCCATCGCGGATTGCGATAAGGTTTTGACTTGAATGGTTGTCATATCACCGGAAAGGTCTTGCGGAATTAGTGACCCCAGGGAGGCCATTGTGTCCGCAAAATGATTCGATGATCGAGGGAGTGCCTCGATGTCATACCATTCAAGTTTTGCCAGGAATTTGTCCACGAGGGCTTTGTAGGCCTTCAGGACTGGGCATTTGCATTGATATACCCCTTTGACTTGATTGACGATTAACAACGAATCACCAAAGATGTTCAGTCTTTTGATGTTCATGGCGATTGTTGTCTGAAGACCTAGGAGCAAGGCTTCATATTCTGCATTATTGTTGGTGCACTGGAAGTTTAATTTAAATGACAGGGGCATTGGAGCGCCCTGCGGTGTGAAGAATACAATTCCTGCGCCACCACCTTGCTCACACTTAGAACCATCGAAGAACAGGGTTATGTCGGCCTGTGACTCAGGCTCATCAGAATCTGGCGATTCTGAGACATGGAAGACCCCATCATCGGGTAGTTCTATTACCAAAGGCTGATCGTCTTCAAGAGGAGCCTCTGCTAGTTGATCGGCTATGACTTGTCCTTTGATAGATTTTTGTCCGATGAACTCAATGTCAAATTCCGTCAACAACATGATCCATTTCGCCGTGCGACTACTATGATAAGTACGACTCATCATGTATCGCAATGGATTCTCCTTAGACACAACATACGTAGTGTTGCTCAGCATGTAGTGGCGTAGCTTTTTGGTAGCAAACACCACTGCCAAGCGGAGTTTCTCAACGTATGCATAGTTAAGTTCGTAACTGACCAAGGTGCGGCTAAGATAGTAAGTAGCCTGTTCTTTGTGAAGTTCATTCTTCTGGGCTAGCATGGCTCCCAGTGCCACCTCAGTAGCTGAGATGTATAAGTAGAACGACACTCCTGGTCTAGGTGGTGCCAATACTGGCGGCGAAGCCAAGTATTGTTTGATTTCGTCAAAGGCTGACTGGCACTCGTCATCCCAATGAAATGTGACCCCCTTGTGCAATAATTTGTTCATGGGTCGGCATTTGTCAGATAATTGCGCTATGAAGCGTTTAATCGACGCGACCTTTCCTTGCAGACTTCTGAGCTGCTTGATAGTGGTTGGGGGAGCCATTTCAAGGATTGCCTTGACTTTGTTTGGGTCCACTTCGATGCCTCGCTTTGAGACTATAAAACCCAAGAGTTTTCCAGATGTGACGCCAAAAACGCACTTCTTGGGATTCAGTCTGACCTTATGCTCTATGAGGCGATCGAGAATCTTGCTTAAGTCACCGAGATGATCTGAGCGCAAAAGAGATTTGGCTAACAAATCATCCATGTAATCTTCCAAAGTTTTGTGCATGTAATCGTGGAAGATATATGTCATGGCACGTTGGTATGTAGCGCCAGCATTTTTAAGGCCAAAAGGCATGACCTTATAACAAAATGTCCCCCAAGGCGTTGTGAATGCCGTTTTAAGTTGGTCCTCAGGATTGATACGAATTTGATTGTATCCTGAGAAACCATCCATTAGGGAGAGCATTTCGTGACCTGCTGTAGCGTCTACCAACGCGTCGATGCTCGGCAAGGGGAAATCATCCTTAGGACTCGCTTTGTTTAGGTCTCAAAAATCGGTGCATATGCGAATCCTCCCGTCGGGCTTCTTGACGGGAACCATGTTGGACAGCCATGGCGGATAATCCACGCAGATGACAAATTGTGCATCCAACAGCTTTTGTAATTCATCTTTGACCATCAAGGCCATTGTTGGGTGCATCTTGCGTAGTTTTTGCTTTACAGGCTTGATTGTCGGATCAAGCGTTAAATTATGCGTGACTAGCTGCGGGTCTAGTCCTGGCATATCTTTGTACGACCATGCAAAAACCTCCTTCTTCTCTTTGAGAAGGGCAATGTAATCGGCTTGCTCTTCGGGGGAAAGACTTACCCCCAGCTTGATAATTTGTGGATTCTTTGGATCTATGCCGATATCTACGTCAGTCGTCTCCTCGACTGACATGTGGGATCCGTCCTCCAACTGATGTGGAGTTGGGATCAAATGGATATCATTAGCTGAGTTTAGATCTACGTTTGGAACCTCGGGTCCCTCTTCAGCTTGAAAGACATCCTGAGTCGTCCTTGGGGTGAAATGAAGCATTTCACCGAAAGGCCAGTACTCTGATGGTGATAATGGTGAATTGACGCGATCCCAATCGATGGCATCTATGTCTAGATGCAATGACCATGATGGATCGGCCGGATTGCGGATGGGTGCGGTCAAATCAATGGAGATCATGTGGATGGAATGAATTTGGTCTCCAGAACCGCGGGTGTGACGACTTGATTCTTGTAGATGCTCCTTATACTCCGGATCTGGCTCTACGGGAACGGGCACGAATGGATCTTCCCTAGGTGCGAATTCATGCCTATGTGCGAAAAGGAGGGCAGGGTCTTTTCTCGGCACTGATGTCATGATGGGATCTCGAGGTGGACGATGCTCATCTTGAATTTGGAGCCATGGGTCCAACACTTGGTCCCACCTCGCTGGGTCTACCCACCATTCATGTCCTAACAGAATGCCCATCTGTCCCATTAGATCTTCATGAGTTAAAGCATGGTGATGTCGTCGCGCATGTCTGAGATAGTCCATCTCGGTCTCATCTTCTGAATCACTTTCGAAGATCCAAAATTGTTCATCCTCTTCAGCAACTGTTGCTTGCGACGTTGAGGATCCTCCTTGTTCCAGTAAGTTAATCTGGTCCCATTGTGGTTGTTCCACTCTTGGTGGAGGGACCTGATTCTCTTGATGCTGTGTTGTTTCGTCTGGAATCTCTAAGGGGAACAACTTCAGAAAGATGTCCGACAGGCGTTGGTTTTCTCTTTGAGGACCACTATCCGAACTTTCACCTCTCTCTAGCAAAGGAGAGGGATTACTACTATTTCCGGGGGTGTTTGTTGACCATGGGAGGTAGTCTCCCAATGTGTATTCTGTATTTGGATTGGCATAAGGATCTAATGCCAATCCCCCCTTGTTGCCTATTTCTAGGCCTTGCATATTTTCAACCAAGATGTCTAATGGCAGGGGATGGTTGAACCCTACCCCTGACTTGTCATATGGCATCTGATATCTTGGTTGGCAAAGGACCCGCATCCCTTGCTCATATCTGCCTAGTCCGTATCCATGCCAATTGCATTGGCCGAGATATTTTAGGGCAAAATCTGGGTTTGACGAGATAGTTGATGTTTTCAACAAAAGGCTCTTCGTCTGCTTCCTTTTGTTGGCATGGTTCAAGACCATGATCAAGGCCCCCATACACAAAATTTGTCTGGTTTGGAGGGTAGCCTAGAGGAACAATTGTCCCTATGGGAAGGCGAGGTCTTCCCATGTCTTGTACTGACTCCAATGCTGGCGTTGCCACAACATTCTGCACTAAGTACTCCCCCAGGCCCGTACTGGCCATTTCAACAGTGATTGTTGATGATTGGGTGGGAGGAAATGGTAGTCCTTCCTGACTCCATTCCATGTTTGGTGGTTCAGGAGTCTTAGTTTCTGTTGTGCTGGGTGTTTCCTCCGTTGATACCGTTGAGATTGTGGGCAACCTTTCTTCTAAGGGTTTAACCTCTTCCATGATCTGTTTTCCCTTGTCCTTCTGTTGGGCCATGATAGGTGGCGTTGATGATGAAGGAGCAGGTGATGAAGTCTCACCTGGCTGGGATTTTGCCTTGTTGGCCACCAGTGGTGCCTGCGGTATCGGACCCCGTTTAGATGGATTTAATTGGAAATCCAAATGCGTTGAAGGGAGGGTCGATTGAGGCATGAATTGTACCGCATTGCAATACTTGAAGGGCTCTAAGTCCATTGGGACTACATGTATTTCTCCTTCATAAGCATACTTTAAGCATTGGTGGGCGATCGAAGGGACACACTTCATGTCCCCTGATCCAAGGCCGCCCTAGCAGTATATTATAAGCCATTTCGCCTTCCAGCACATGGCACAGTGTAGGTATTGACTTTTGTCCTACCTGGACAGGCATAACAACTGTGCCGACTGTCGAGCATATTGCATCGTTAAAAGCTCGCAGTGTGTACGTGGAGGCTGTGATGTGAGAGGCTGGCAGCTTCAAATGTTTTAAGGCTGCAGTGGTAATGATGTTACTGGACGAGCCAGTATCTATCAGCACTCTCTTGTATGGAATCCCGTTGACCCGCGCGATAACGTGCGGGGGTGGATCTGCCATGTCATTCGATATCGTTTTGACCTCATCTTCTCTAAATGTGATGACCGGCTCCGTACATCGTTTCACATGTCCCACGAAGTTGTTGAAAGAATTTGCTTCGTGGGGCTGTAATTCAATGGCTTTTAAAATGTCCATAAGAGCTTCCCTATGGGGTGTTGACTGTTGAATAAGCTCGTAAATGGACAGCCTAGCCGATGTGGTCCGCAAACTCTGCGTGAGTTTGGTTCGTATCGTGACCTCGGGTCTAGGCGGAGGCAACTCGCGTTGGGCGTTGTTGAGGCTGCGATGTTGTCGGAACTTCCCTCGTAGCTACCTCGGGGGCAATCGCTGGGTACCTTCTGTTCCTTGTTACTATGCTAATCATTCCCACAAATCCCTGCGTGGGAAGATCCTGTCGCACCTCGTTAATCTGGAGTGGTTTTGTCCGTGCCTCGTGGGCAGGCAAGGGGTCCTTGAATACCCCCATTTGTTGGTTGTTTGGCGCGATGGGGTTGTCCACGACCAATGTTCTATTGTCGATCAAATCCTGGACTAGTTCTTTGAATTTCCAGCACCCATTCAAGTCATGTCCTCTGCGCCTATGGAATCTACAATACAATTCTTCTCTGTACCCCCTAGGCTTGGGAATGTTAGGGTCTATAGTTTGAATTTCTGCAGAGTGACTAAATTTGCCGCTGACAAGCGGTCAAATAAGGAATCCCTAGACTCCGCATATGGGGTGAAATGTCGTCTAGGGCGACGCGGGTAATTTTGCTCTTGTCTTCTATTATCTCTTTCATAAGCAGGAGGCACTGCCTGGTAATTAGCCTTTTGGGGCTGCGTTTCTTGCACAGGCACGGGAACATTTATCGCAACTTGGTTGACTGCAGCGTGTTGTGGTTGCGTTGTCCCGATTTTAGTGGTTTTATTCCACTCTTTCTTTTTAGGCTTAGCGATTGCGCCTTCACCTATTTTAATCTCTTCTATGACTCTGGCTTGCGCCAAAGATTCTTCTAAGCTATCGTATTGCCGCAAGCAACAATAGACCAGAGATTGATTTTAAGCAACTTTTTGCGAACATCTGCGTGAGATCAGACATAGGAGGACGGTAGGGTAACTTAGAAAGCAAAGCTCTCCATCGATTCCCATATGCTGCCATTGTTTCCTCCTCAAATTGTTTGAGGCTCGCTAGATCACTCAGTGATGCCTTCTTCCTTGTGTTGAAGGCAAAGCGTTCAAGAAACGCATCTACTAATTGATCTAAGTTGCTTATGTTGTGTTTGGGTAGTTGGGTGAACCAATCCGAGGCAGGGCCTCGCGAATGTGGTTATGAATGTTCTAAGCAACAATGCGTCATTATCTTGGATGCCGAAGCATTGGCTTAAAAATCTTGTAACGTGTTCTTGTGCGTCCTCTTCACCTTTAAAATTGCCAATTGAGGCAACTTGAAGTGCTCGGGGTAAAGAGGTGTAGGCACTGAGGGATGCACCGGATTACTGCGGAGTTGACGTAATGTGGGTTTTTGATGCCCAACAGCTTTTGTTTCCATAGACTCCAAACGCTCTAATAGCGCTTTGTATGCATCGGAAGATTTTATTTCTTCCTCTCTTGTTCTCTCTCGTTGTAAGTTATGATAAACTGGAGGCCTATGGAGGGGTGGCCGAATGGCATCCCTCCTGCCTTGATGGGGAGTTTCAACATATTCCTCTTCTGGTTCATACTCCTCGTAAAATTCTTGAGGAGTCTCTGGGCGAAACCTATGACCCTGATCAAGCCCTCGCTCGAAGGTACCCATCATTGTTTCGGGGAGTTGCCTCCCTCTCGAATCCATGAGGTCTTGGAGGCAAAGCTTGACGAGGTCGTGGAGACCTGTCCTGCACCAACGGATTATGTCTCACATATTGTTCGGCTCTTTGAATGCGAGGGGTTGGCTCCCTCTCATGTAGTTTATAGCGTAGCTCATCCGCTTCGCGTTGCATGCGCTCTCTATCCAAGCGGTGTTGATACTCTATCTCCTGATGACTTTGTTTAAGCCGCATGATTTGGGCTTGACGGGTGGCATGTTGGGCGACTATCGGGTCAATTTGGTCTACCCTATTTTTCTCAGGAGGTTCGAATGTTCCTCCTATGTGTTTGCCTTGATTTTGATGATCTACAACTTCAAGGGGTCGCTTCCCTCTGTCGAGGTAGGCGGCCTGTACTCGAGGTTCTGGCCTCAAGGGGTGATCATGATGTCCAGCTGGTGCGGAAGCGCAAGGTTCCCACGTTGTATGTTGTTGTCTTTGAGGAATGCGATGATCTTCCTCGTGCTCCCTCTCATAGGTGTGAAGGGGGCAGGCGGAGTTAGGTCATTTTGTGTAAAGAACCCTACGCTCTAGATTTTGTCTCTCTGTTCTGATGTGAGGTAAAGAAGGGATACCATATCCACGTTGTCCCTCCAAATGGATGGTGTGCCTGTCTAGCGCTTCATCACGCCGTGGCCACTCATGTCTAACCTGAGAGGGCGATTCTCTATTTACCTCAAGGTCTACATGTAAGGCATCCTCTCGAAAGGGGCTGCTTTGAATAGGCATACCCCACCGAGGATTCTGAATTGGATTCTTTTGTAGGTTAGACCGATAAGGCGGTATGACCAAATCCTCAAGACTGAAGCGAAGGCGATTCGTGCCTGCTTCTTGTGTACCTTCCGGAGCTTCTGCCCTTGATTGGGCTTGGCTGCGGGTGTACACCATTGCGGTGCTTCTATGCTATCTAAACAGATTTTTATCTCTTTTATGATGATTTTTTTTTTGTCTACACTAAGCAGAAATAAACACACGCATACACAAATCGTGATTATCTCTTTTAAGGATTATTGGTGTGTCCTAAACTGGTTTAGTGCATTTTGATGTTTTGTTTTGTTTTTGTAGGTTTTGAAGATCGTTTAAATGCATTATGACGGCTCATATAACTCCCAAAATGGTCGCCCCTTCAATATACCAACCAGGCCGATATACCAACCTCTCTATATACCCGCCCTTACGAGAGGGAGACTATAGGTACGTGAGAGCAGAAGGTACGTGGTACGTAGGTGGTACGAAAGGGGGATTGTCCTGTTAATGGCACCTACCATAGAAAACTTATCCTCGCGCGCATGGGAATCACCCCAGCGACACTCGGTCTGCTTTCATCAGGATTTACGCCTAACAACAGTTGACAATCGGGAAATGGATGCAAAGCTAAGCCAAGGTGGTGATGAACCCACCGTTGGTCTTGCTCAAGGGCTGGGGTCTTACGACCAGCTCCTTGGTTTAAAATTGTTTCGTGATGTGTGTGGGATTCATTTTATTTAACGAAAATGAAACAAGCATAAATGACTTTCCCTAAGTAATGCAGGATAAAATGAAAACAGTCAAAGAAACAGAAACAGAAACAAAAATTTTAACAGAGATTATAAAAATCCCTACCTCTTCTCTGCCTGCTCCAGTTGCTTCTGAATTTCTGCTCTGAAAATCCGTAGGCAGGAATTCGTCCCTCTGGGAGACGAATTACAGAACAGAATTCGTCCCTCCCAGAGATGAATTTGAATTCGTCTCAGGGTCAGACGAATTGCAGTTAAGAATTCGTAACAGTCAGAGACGAATAGCAGTCTGCAACAAAAAAATGTACCTATCAAGCACAAAACACAAAACTTTGATCAGTTTTCTATGATTTTAAAAATATGGGACAGGTCCCACCGTGATCGCCACTGAAAGCACGAGATTCCGGGCAAAGGAAACACTAATTGCGATGCAACCAAAATCAAATGCGCTTAAGTCCTAGAAATGTAAAATGCATGAAACGAAAGAGACACATGTAAATGAGATACAAGCAAATGGAGAAAACACAGCCCTTTCATTAAAATCTCTTGATCTCTGTTACAATGACGCCTCCTCCCTTTTCAGGGGCTAGGAGCGTTAAAAGAATTTGATTACAATCACTTAATGTTCCTCTTTTCGCGTGCCCACGATTGAAATGGACGGGCCAAAATGCTGCCGCCACTGATGTTGATGAGTCTTTGACCTCTGCTGCTCCTCCTGTGAACAAAGAAACAACGAAGATGTCAGTAGCATCTGCTACAAATAAAAAGTGTTTGTTCTCTAAAATCATCAAAGATGCATGTAAACACTTGCCTGAAATAGTAAGTACAGTGAATCCAAATAGCTTGAAAACTTGATAAAAAATAGAAGATCTTACCAGAAAGCCATTACCACTGAAACAGTCGGCTAATCTGCTTTCACTTGGAATTCGTCCCTGGGAAGGACGAATTCTGACTGCAATTCGTCCCTGGGTGGGACGAATTCTTCGTGTTGAAAAAGCCGAAGTGATCTGTTCCAATGTCGACTCTCGAGACCTCCAAAACACCTGCAAACAGAGGGGTTATGTAATTGGGGCCATTTTGGGATGACCCAGATGGTCGGATTCTCCCAATTTGGCCTCTATCCTCAGGAATTTGATATCGCCACCTGCAAGTTAGTGAAACAACAAAGCGACACAAAACATACTAGAATCTGATCAAAAGTTATGAAATTGCAGCTATGAGTTCACCAAACATAATGACACAATATGCAACCTGAAAAAATAATCTAGAATGCTAAAAATAATGGAACTTAGAAAGTGCGGGGTGCCCAAGTGGGCCTCCCACCGTTGGCACTTGATTTCGGTGCCAATCCACTAGGGATGGGCCCAAAACCTCTTAGGATTGGGGGGTCGGCAAATTGGTTGGTTCAGGTGTCCATGTGTTGGATTTGGGTCAGGTTCAAGCTTCCAAAAGCCACCCAACAACCTCCCTTGCAAAAGAGATTGGTGGATGCGAGAAGGTGAACCAAAAGGGATGCAAGTGGGTCTTCAACTCGACAGCACTTCGTTGCTTGAAATCTCCTTCAACCTGTCTCTTTTGGGTGAGAAAAGTCCCACCTTTTATAGACCCATGGGGTCTCTTTTGAGAGGGAAGCACAAATGCCATGTGTTGGTCATAGGTGCCATGTGGCAGTCTTGTCTTCCCATGAGGGAGGGGAGTCCTCCATTGACTTGGGCTTTCATAATCGCCCCTTGTGACGATCCTCTAACGGCCTATCTCGTCCACCCACACACGCGTGCGAGGCAGGAGTCATCAACTGACTGTCCTGGGCTGCCACTTGGCACCATTCTTCTTTTTGCCCGTTAAACTCAGAATTCGTCCTACCTAGGGACGAATTCAGAATTCGTCCCTGGGTGAGACGAATTCCAATTAGGTATTCGTCCCCGGGTGAGACGAATAGTGAGCAAAGTGTCTAAATGTGCCAAATTGCTTCCTTTTGACCTTACAAAATTGCTATGAAAGTGGTTAGGACCACTCGTTTGACCTCTCGAGGGCTGCCCCGGGGGCTGTGTTTGTCAAAGCGATCGGTGTTTGCAGTCACGTAATCGGATTGGTGCTATTTTGGTGTCTCGCCCGGGGGGGGCCATCCCGGGGGGGCCGGGGGGGGCCCCGGGCCGGGGGCCCCCCCCCCCACGATGAACCTTCACTTCCATTGCATAGATGCTAAAATGAATGAAGCATGTGATAAAAACGATGTGAAGACACACACTTAGGAAGGAACACTTACATTAGGATAATGTGAGCCATATTTTTACCTTAGGATTGATAACATTGGATGTCATTGGATACATACTTGAGGAAGATAAAGGCTTGCGTAAAGTCCCTAAGGGCGGATGCTTTATCATTGTACATATATGGGTGAATGACTCAGTTCTTCCTATGATTCTTTGTCCAAGTAAAGAAGGTTTTCTTTGGTTTACATAGGCACAACATTATATGCAATGGAAAATATTTTATCTTATTCCTACCAAGAAAACCACTTCAAATCAAATAGGCATAATATTTCTACCTTTGTTTTTAGTTATGAACAATATCATGGTCTACTGAAAATATCTTAATGTGACGAACCTTCACTTCCATTGCATAGATGCTAAAATGAATGAAGCATGTGATAACAACGATGTGAAGACACACACTCAGGAAGGAACACTTACATTAGGATAATGTGAGACATATTTTTACCTTAGGATTGAGAACATTGGATGTCATTGGATACATCCTTGAGGAAGATAAAGGCTTGCGTAAAGTCCCTAAGTGCATATGCTTTATCACTGTACATATATGGGTGAATGACTTAGTTCTTCCTATGATTCTTTGTCCAAGTAAAGAAGGTTTTCTTTGGTTTACATAGGCACAACATTATATGCAATAGAAAATACTTTATCTTATTCCTACCAAGAAAACCACTTCAAATCAAATATAGAGTTCAATAACTTTTGTTCTTAATGGATGCTTATTTGGAGAAGACATAAGGGCTCACCAAATGATAGATCCTCTACTGCTTTATTTCTTCCATAATGTCCAAAATATATCTCTATTTTGAAAATTCTCTTCGTTGAAGCCAAAAAATAAAACCATTCTTTTTTTATGCCCCCCTTCTTTTCCCATATGGGTTAAAAGAAAATCTCGGAGAAAATTTACTATAGATAACAAATTTTCAACTACCCACAAAAATATTTTATTTACTTAGATTTTACAAGGTTATTTAATGGATAACATTATTTCATTTATTCTTAATAGTTAATGTCCTTCATTATTATTAGGTTTTTAAATAAGACTTTATTGTTAAAATCCATTAGACACTTCTCTTTATAGTCCATCATAAAGCATTTTTAGAAATGTTAGAAATGTTACTAATGAAATGCATAAATGACATATATAAGCAAGGATAAAAAATAGGTCTAATATTAATATATCATTTGTTAGGTCATTTTTACTATATTAGCCATCATTTTTCTTCTCATTTTCAAAAGTGTTTATTCCTACAACCATACAAATATATTAGTAATATATCATTTGCCATAAAAACATCATAAAGTCATAAAATTTGTCATTGCAATTAACATAATAATTCATAAATATTTTATATGACAAATTTGGTCATGGGATGGTTTTGACACTTATGAATAAAGAATATGAAGACTATAAGAAGTCAACTTAGACTATAAACATCTTCAACAAATCACATGATTCATTGATGGATATTTGGTATAAGGATTGGTGTTTAATATTTCAAATTTTAATCAAGAATTTATTAATATTGCTTTTTTGGGTGAATTTTTTTGCTTAGAAGGTTTCAATTTTGAAGTTAAAAAATAGATCCAATTTTTGGTGTATACAATTTATAGCTTCATCAACGCTTTGGACACCTTAATTTATTGCCTAGATGGTTTAGATTTTATTACATTAGTGTCACAAAATCTAGATTTTGATCTTATTTTTTATTTTACCAAGTCTTATGGTTGATTACAACCTACTTCTTATCAAATTCTAGAATTATGTTTAGCATTTTTTCTTGGGTTTGGCGTTTTTAAGTCATGTTTCTAATCTCACTATTGTACTAACACCTCCATCTTAATGGCAGTATGACCTTATAAAGGTATTATTTGGATGTGTTAATGACTAAATCTTATTTTTTATATAATATATTTATTAAGGGGGTGTTGCAATAAAGTTATATAGTGTAGAATGACATGATAATAGCATGTAATAATGATGTCTAAATTAAAATACTAGTTAGAATTTCTTATTACTAGACAGTAAAATGTTAAAGGTATGTATTATGCTATATATTCAATTTCATTTGTAATTCAATTTATTGAAGTTTAATCAATATTTTATCTCAAATCAAGATATATTTATATTCTATTTCAAAATTATGTCAATATTATAAATTTTAATTTTATAGCAATGCATGCTATATTAAAGATCCAATGAAAATTTTAATATAATGTTTATAATAAATCTACATAAAGATAATCTGTTCAAATTTTATGAACTGAATGCTTCTAATATTTGTTATTCTAATTATTATAAGCTTATTGAAAATAATTTATGGCATGATATATTAGGCCATATCAATTTTAAGAGTATTTTACACATGATCCAAATTGTTTATGGTCTACATTAAATTGTTATAACTAATGATAATTGTACAAGTTGTGTAACTAGAAATATCCATAGGAACCATTTCCCAAAGGTAAAATCTTGTAATACAAATGAATATTTAAATTTAGTTCATGGTGATTTGTTAGGATATGAAAAATATTTTTCTTAATGTAACCATTTTTTTTATTAGGTGTAAAATAAGGGGTTTTGAAAGGGTTCCTGAACCTTTTACAAATTTACAAGTTAGACCAACCAAGAAGACCCAAAAACATGAAATAAACACAACAGAGCAAAGGGAATGTCCTAGCCTATAAGAAATAGGAGTGAAATAACAATCAACAAAGACATAAGAGAACTAGACAATAGAGAACCAAATATAGGGATAGGCAATTTCAAACCTAGTAGAAATAGAATGCTAGACAAATAGAGGACCAAAATACCTACTCTAGGTTCTCCTTAATAAAGGTCTTGTTATTCTTGAGGTATTTCATTATACAGGCAACCTCTTCCACGTAAATTGTTGTCAACTTTATAGATCTACTAAGGGAAGAGATCAGGTCATTCATCATCTTATAGAAAAACTCAATACTCTTAAGAGGGTCATAACCCCATAAGAGGTCCTATCCTATTCTTGAGAGCCCACCACCTTTTACATTGACCTTTTTCCTAGGAATAGGACCAACCATCCCAAGCTTTTTAGAATCAGAATGACTTGACTGGTATTACCTTCATGTAGCCATTATAAAAATGGTTTGTACATGATTAGTTTTAAATAATTTGCATGTATTATTGAATTCTAAATATCAAGTTCTTGCTTTATTTACTAAATTTTAAATCCTTGTTGAAAATTAATCTCCTTGTCAATTGATAATTCTTACGATTGCTACACAAATTTAATGTGTTAATAAAGATATTTTTAACTATTTAAAATATTTTGTTATTAATATTGAAATAATGGTTCCATATGCATTAAAACAAAATGGTATTGTTGAACAAAATTATCAAACTATTATAGAAAAATCTAGATGTTTATTTCACAATATCATACATTTTGTTGGTTGAACTCATATTTTTTATTGTGTATTCTAGTAAATCAAACCCCTACCAATTTAGTAAGAAATATCACTCCTAAAGAAGCTTGGAGTTGAAAATGTACAAGTTTAAATCACTTGCACATATTTTATTACCTTCATTTGTTCATGTTCCTAAATCCAAAAGAACCAAGTTATAGTCAAAATGTATTGGATAAACATTTGTTAAATATTATGAACAATACTAAGCATATAGAATGTATAATCCTAAAACAAACAAAGTTAGTAAATATACTTATATTGTTGAATATGTAGTGCATTATTGTTCTAAAGTTTGTATTATTGCATTTGAAAATGGAAATATTATATATTGAATGTGTAAACAATGACATTTGTGATGTTTATAATTGTAAGGATGAAAACTTTATTTTAGAAGATTTGAATGATAAACTAAAAAATTTGCATGTTGATGACTCAAGTTTTACTTCTATTTCTTAAGTTCAATCCATGCAAAATCCCAAATTATTTTTTAAAATTATCAAATCAAGTAATGAATAATTGAATAGGTGTACGTCAATTCAAAATAGAAGAACAAATTAATTTAATTATCCTCTAATATCCAAAGTAATAAAAATCAATTATACTAAATTATATTCTCAAAGAAAAGGTAATCATCAATGGGAAAAAATCCATGCTTGAAGACTATAGTTTGTTGATGGATAACAAACATGGAATATCCAAAGGTAAAAGTATATTTTCTTGCAAGTGGTTATTTAAAATTAAAATTGATGCATAGAATGAAATTAAAATTAAAATTGAAATTGGTGCATAGAATGAAATTAGAATAAAATTAAAATTGATGCATATAATGAAATTAAATACATATTCCCTGCCTCCTTTCACTTCCCAAAAATATCCCATTCTCATCACCTTCCCCTTCATGTGTCTATCCTATATATCTTACTCAATTTCCCTAGTGTGATCATCATTACCACCCATGACCTTTTCGGCCGAATCACTTCTCATGGCCTTGGCCTTCAAAATTTTCCTAGTCATACTGGTGTGAGCGTATGTGCCATCTTGGTCTCTTTTAGATAAATTTCCTCTCATGTACAAGGTCTTAGGATCTTACTTGAGTCTCCCGGTGTGATCATTAGTGCCACCTTGGAAATCTCTGGCAGATTTATCACCTTGAGTGTTGTTCATTTCCAAAATGGTGTTTTATCATATACCACCTTTGTCAACCCTACCCCCTAGCTCCTTTCCAATGCATATATTATCTTTCAATGGTCAGCACACAACCTAAGCATCATCATCCTCTAAAATTAGCAATAGTTCCTTGCAAATATTTGACCACCTTCTTCAGCATGTGAGTTAAACATCCTTTTATTTCCTATCAATATTCAAGTATGAACCACATCACTTACCCCACCACCTTTAGCCCCCACTTCAGGTTCCCAACTCCCACCCATGTACCTCCATGTACTAGCTTAAGCCCTCTTCACTTTATCTCAACCCCATTATTGAGGGTATTTTAAGGAGCCAAAACTGTCTACCCTTCCTGAATAAATTTTCTAGTAGTGATGCTGAAGTTTTTTATGAAATCGTCAACTCCTGGGATGAGGGCCAAGTCACTGTTAGGAGTCTCGATTTCCTTATATATGTTTGAATTACGGTCAAGTTTACAGGTTTTTTTATTTTTGAAAAAACCATCAAGTGCAACAAGTACACTATGGCAATGGAGAAGAAGGTTTTTGTTAATAAAGGTAAGGACCTCATTGTGGATGATGTTGAAATTGATAGAGCTTCCCTTATTGGCCCTTGGGATCATGTTATAATTCCAATATTATAGTATTCCACCATGGATAAAATTCATATCCCCATTCATAGTTTCCATCTAGTCTTCTTGAACCATATTAGGAGCATAAAAATATCAGCATCCCTGATTATCTATTTAGATCCCTTGAGTTGTTCATCAATAATGTCAGGAGTGGAAAATATTCCCATCCCATCCATTAGGACCTACATCTTATATTGTATAAGCATATTCTTTATTTTTACTCCAAAAAAGTTATGATCACTACCTGCCTTGCTCCTCCCAATCCCACTTAAAGCCCCAATCGTCCCATCTCCCTTAAACCCACTAAAAGCAATAGTTATAAAAATCATATCCATGAGGCCCTTGGTGATGATAAAGACCCTAATTTTTCCTCCCCTTCTATCCTGAAGCAAATCCTTGGTTATGAGACCAATGAAGGATATTCATATACTAAGTTAGAGTTCAAACGTTGTCTGGTAAAATACTCTTCATCCAAGTTCTTATTGAATCCCAAACCATATTAAGTTTGAGCTTACCCTCACCTAAATAAATTGAATATGGATAAGTCCTTCCTTGGAAATGCTAGTGAGTCGATTCCCTCTAAGGAGACAACATCAAAGTGAACTGATCCTTCAGCTACTATTCTTCGAAGCTATATCCTTAGCCACATCACCAGCACAGTGGCCACCTTTTCAGCAATTGCTAATTCATCCAAGGTAGCATGGACGCTCTACAACCAGGTAGTGAAGATGATGGACAAAATTTAAGGCCACCTCAAGACTATATTCAAGGAGGCTAATGATCCTCTAAATATTAATGCTAGAAATTAATTTGCAATCCTCTAGTTTAAGGGGTCTCCCTCCTAGGACCACCCTTGTTCCTCATTTTTTTTTGTTCAGTATCATCCCTATGGGATCTCCTTGCATGGTTGTTTGTTTCTTTGTAAGGTTGACTTTCCCTTCGCGGGCCCACCCTTAATTTTTATTGTGGTTTTTCTGACATATTGGTTTTTCACATGATGTAATAAGGTTTTGGAGCTCCTTTCAAAACCCACTTTTAATTAAACTTTTTTTTTCGATAAAAAAAAATAGATACAAATAGTTTTCTTCAAATAGAAGGAATAGATTATAATAAAACCATCGCTTTTGTAGCTAAATTTATACAATCAAGTTAGTTTTAGCTTTATATATAAAACTAAATTCGAAATTATATCAAAAGGATGTTAAAGTGTATTTTAAGTGGTGATTTGCAAGAAAAAATGTATATTTCTTTACTTGAAGGCTATATAATAAAGATAATAGATATTTAGTATTTAGACTAAATAAATTTATTAATATTTTAAAATAAATATTGTAGATATTGTTATTCTAAAATTAATTATTAGTTCATTTATCATAGATTTACTAGAAGTAAAAATGATCATAATATTTACATATGGAAGTTCAATAATTAAATTATTATAAATTAATTTTATCATACATTGATGATTTGATTATTTCTTTAAGTGATCCCTCCTTTATTAATGCTAATACATCTATATTAAGTTAAAATTTCAAAACTACTAAGGTATGATGCATTATTTCCTTGCCATACAAGTCCAGTAAGAGCCAAACAAAAATTATATTTCAAAACAAAAGTATAACAATATTTTATAGTTATATTACATAAGTAAGATGCTAAAGTAGTTTCTATTTCTTGTGAAATTGATATTAAATTATTGAATGATATAAATTTTCCTTCCATTGATACAATATCTATAAATAACTTGTTGGATGCTCAAATTATTCGACAAATACTAGATGTGATATGATATTTTCATTAAGTGTGCTAATAGTGTCTAGATATAATATTGCAATATGTATTTTGGGGATTATTCATTGGATAATGCAATAAAATGTTTGATGCCCTAATTTATGTCATAAACTACACTTTACCACCATGTTTTCATATTCAATCATATAGTTACATGAGCCCAACTTAAAGACCAATTTTATTGATTTAAGGTATTCCTCACTTAGGTCAGTATTCATGCAAAATATTGCATGCATATATAGGTATGAACAAGAGTATTAGGATCCATAACTACCAATTGTCCTATATTTCTAGTTATTCTAATGAGGATCTCTTTATGCCAAAAATGAATCAACAAGCCCAAAAGGTAGATCCAAATAGGTGCTAAATTGATCCCTTGAGATAAAGGATCAAAGTCAAGGCTCAATCTCCTCAAGAAGAGACCATTTGCAATCAAATAATTATGGTCCTCCTAGTAAAATACTATCACTATCCATGGGAGAACTCAATTTCATCCAAAAAATCTTCTAAGGATGATGGCAATCTCCATATGTTTGATAGGCTTCAATTTCTCTCAGCCCAACTTCATGATAGTGTCAAGTTCAAGCCTAACACAAATGAATTTCCCCACCAAAGATGTGTTTCCTGGATTAATAATCGAGTCTACTAGATCATCCAAAACTACTAGCTCCTCATTTGCTAGCTAGATATTAAAACAACCCACGTGAAGTTTTTGCTTACCTTTGAGGATATTAACCCACGAATTGTTCCTTGGGTCAAAAGGTCTAGGAGAATCATCTTTTGTTTCCTTTATAGCATTAGCATCCTAGTGCCCCTTGACCTCTATGCCACTAATACCATCCTATGTCCCTAAAAAATATTGTGAACCCACCCAACTCCCTTATTTTAGCTCCATTAAATACAATTTTTTTAGCTTAAATCTAAGATTTGGATGAGGTCAATATTTTGGATTCAAATCATAAAATCTTTTATACATGTATCTAAGTATTATTATTAGGATGACTCAAATAATCAAATTATTATGTATTAAAATTCATAGTTATCCTCTAAAGGATTTTTTTTAGGCAATACAAAGTACAACTCACACAAGTGGGGCCACATCATGAGGGTATGATAACAACCTCCCTCTTGTGATTTAAACTTGGGTAGCCTAGATAAGTGTCACAACAAACCACTAAGGTGTCACAATGGGGACATCCTTTAAAAGATTATATTATGTATGATTTTATATGATAAGGACTTGTCATAGATTTTTAATATAAATTTTGATTAATTCTAATATTAGAGTTAATAATTTGAAAGGTCATAAATGAGAAAATACTTGGTAAATAAACTATTTTTAAAAAGTATTAATAAAATGCTAACAAAAGGTTTATGTTTGTGACACATGGTTATAAATTTCATTCTATCTTGGCTCTCATTATAAAGGCCTTTAAAACAGTGTTTGTTTTTATTTATTGATTATAATTCCGTTCCACGTTAATACCCATTTATCTATTTAATACATATTTATCTATTGAAGTTTACAAGTGTAGAAACCATATTACTAAATATTAATCATTTAATTTTTAAAAGATATAACATTTCTTGTAAATATGACTCCACATAAATGAAATATAAATTTTTATTTAATAAAATATTTAAAAAATATATAATCTAAATTATAATATTTTTAATATATATAAAGCAATAAAGTTATCATACACCGCACGTTCTATTCCATAATAAAGGAAGAATATACCATCATTACTTATAAACATATTTCTCATATCTTTATTAAGAAAAGCCATGGTTATTGGAGTCTCTGTTATTTGCGAATTCAATTTTGTGATTGTTGGTAGTGACATCACACTGTTGCCTTTCACAACATCGATAAGTTTGTTCATTTGTCGCCAGACGTTACACTTGACTTCCACTTCATGCACCACCCCAATTTTAAAAGATAGTAAACGAGGTCGTAGATTAATATTTAGATAAGATTGTAATCACGATTTAGTGAGTGAAATCCAATTCGACTCTGGATTATGTAGTGCTCATTGTGGATTATTACACACCCCGTATTTGAATCAATATCTCTCTCCCAAGGCTACACTGCATAATAAATAGACGCCTCTATCTCTTCATCCTCTCACAAACCCACAATTCTATCTACATATTCTGCTTATCAACATAATGGTTCCCCGTGCTTTACCTTTGCTTGTGGCACCATTATTGTGTTTAAATGAATCTAAAATGTATTACCTCAGCCTCCTCTGTGTGGAATGAAACAATTGTCCATACTACCTCTTTTATGTGATATTTTGACTAACAAGTGGTAAATGTCAAAAGGCGTGCTTATTTGGCTGTTATGAAGGAGTATTGTTATGAAGGAGTATTAATGAAATTTATGATTGTTGAAAAATGATTTGTATGATCGATAGTTGTAAACTAGGGTTGTTGGTATTCACCATCATCTTATAGTCAATGAACAACATGAAGACAGGGGGCTCATATTTAGGCTCATCTACACTGGATGAGTGTTGGTGATCGCCCATCCAAAGCCTTTCTCTTTATTCTAGGCAGACCAAGATTTAGATAAAGGCTATTGAAGTCTCTCATGATAGGTCAACTTTCCTTCTTGATATTACTTCAGCCTTTTTAAATCATTATAAGCATATCTTTCAAGCACAATAGGATTCTCTAGAACATTAGATGGTACTCCAGCAATATCTTGATGTTGTTCCTGCTAAGTTATCTTCTTATGACAAACTTCATTGCGAGGCTCCTCTTTCACTTGATGAGCTACATAATGCTTTAATGACTATCTCATATAACAAATCCCCTACTCTTGGTGGCTTTCCATATGAATTTTATAAAGCCACTTGAAAGTTTATTAGGTCTAATCTGCTCAATATCTACAATGGTCAAAGGATTTTGGTTTATTTCAATCTATTCGCCAGGGCTACCCTTTGGCCCCCTCCCTTTACATCCTTGCTATTGAAGCTTTTGGTTATCTTCTTGCCAATCAGAAATCTAAGGGGTTGATCAAAGATATTATTTTATCTTATATGTCCATCCAACTTATTAATGGCTACTTTGTGGATGATTCTTTTCTCACTGTCAATGAGGATGAGATTTTCAATTTCAACTAATGAGCTACCATATATGAATGGGAAAAACAAGAGAACCTCCCACTCAGAAGGATGAAAATGACAGTATACGGAGCCGAAGCATTATTAATCTTAATTAATATAAAGTTTTCCATTTAAAAAATTATCAACAAAATATATATATATATATATATATATATATATATATATATATATATATATATATATATATATATATTTACATAATTATCACTACTATATAATTACTATGTAGCATCCATTAAATCCTCTTTTAATATCATATAACTAATTTAATATATTACACATTTACATTTAAAATTATCGTTTAAACAAAATTGATACAAATTTATTTTTTAAAATTTAATTTAAAGTTATCATACACCACACGTTCTATTCCATAATAAAGGATGAATATACCATCGTTACTTATAAACATATTTCCCATATCTTTATTAAGAAAAACCATGGTTAGGGAGACTCCGTTATTGGCGAATTCGATTTTGTGATTGTTGGCAGCGACATCACCGTGTTGCCTTTGACACCGATAAGTTTGTCCATTTGTCGTAGACGTCAGACTCGACTTCCACTTCCTGCAGCACCCAATTTTTAAAAGATAATAAACGAGGCCCTAGATTGATATTTGGATAAGATTGTAAATCACGATTCAATGAGTGAAATCCAATTCGACTAGTGCTTGTCGTGGATTATTACACACCCCGCATTTGAATCAATCTCTCTCTCCCAACGCTCCACTGCACAATAAATAGACACCTCTACCTCTTCATCCTCTCACAGACCCACAATTCTCTCTAGATATCCTTATCCTGCTTATCAACATAATGGCTCCTCGTGCTTTGCCTTTGCTTGTGGCGACATTCCTTATCATAAACATCGCGTTTGCTGTGAATGGAAATGCTCCCGATGTCGCAGACATACTTGGCGATAAGGATGTTCAAACTGCACTCAGTAACGCGTGGGACAACAGCTTCCTGCAAGACTCGAATTCGTACCAGGCGAGAGGAGGATGGATATACGCCGACTCCAACTATCCCGACTCCCACAAATACCTCCTCGTCCAGCACGCTGGCAAGGACCGTTCAAGCCAGGCGACTCTGCAAGACGTCCTCAACAATCCTGAAAGTCGGTATAGTCCACATTAGTACTGCTTTCCCACAGTTATATATCCTGATTAAGTAGTTGGAATTATAGCTGAACTGATTGTGCACAAATATAAACAGATGCGCAGATTCAACTTGACAATCCAGAGAAGGAAGGCGTCCCAAGCAGCGAGCATTACAAGTTGGTAGCGGACTTCCACACCCATCCATTCCCGGCAAAACAATTGCAGAGGGCGGAAACATACGACATAAAAAGAGCGTATGACAAAGGGGTGCCGGGGATAGTTATTTCCTGTTCGGGTGTTTTCTACTATGAGCCTAGTGTATGAAAGGTGATCCAAAGAACTCTTTCATGTTTTTGCTTTTGCTCCTAGTGTATGAATGAACCTGCTACTTCTACTAGTTGGTTTTAAATAAATGACCATTTGTAGTGCATTAGTTATAAAAAATATGTGTGCATTAATAGAAATATAAGTGTCAAAACATCCTTGGAGGTATCAATATTAATAGTTTTGACCAATGTGTCATTTTTTTCAAATATGATGGATTTGCCTCCTCCTGAAAGCACGAGATTCTGGGCAAAGGAAACACTAATTGCGATGCATTCAAAATCAAATACGCTTAAGTCCTAGAAATGTAGAATGCATGAAATGAAAGAGACGCATTGAAATGAGATACAAGCAAATGGAGAAAACACAGCCCTTTCATTAAACTCTCTTGATCTCTGTTACAAATACGCCTCCTCCCTTTTCAGGGGCTAGGAGCGTTAAAAGAATTTGATTACAATCGAGACTTAAGGTTCCTCTTTCCGCGTGCCCACACTTGAAATGGGCGGGCCAAGATGATGCCGCCGCTGATGTTGATGAGTCCTTGACCTCTGCTGCTCCTCCTGCGAACAAAGAAACAACGAAGATGTCAGTAGCACCTGTTGCAAATAGTAAGTGTTTGTTCTCTAAAATCGCCAAAAGATGCATGTAAACATTTAGCCAAATCGATAGACAAAATGACTCTAAATGACCTGAAAACCCGACAGAGGACAGAAGACATCACCAGAGGGCCACTGCCATTGAAACAATCGGCCAATCTGCCTTCAACTGGAATTCGTCCCTGGGCAGGACGAATTCTGACTGCTATTCGTCCCTGGGTGAGACGAATTCTACTGTGTTGGAAAAGCCGAAGTGGTACTGCTCCAATGTCGAATCCCGAGACCTCCAAAACACCTGCAAACAGAGGGGTTATGTAATTGGGGCCATTTTGGGACGACCCAGATGGTCGGATTCTCCCAATTTGGCCTCTATCCTCGGGAATTCGATATCGCCACCTGCAAGTTAGTAGGACAACAAAGCGACAAAAGGCATGATAAAATCTGATCAAAATGTTATGAAATTGAAGCTATGAGTTAACCAAACAGAATAACATGAGATGCAACCTGAAACAATAATCTAGAATGCTTTTGGAATAAAACTTAGAAAGTGCGGGGGTGCCCAAGTGGGCCTCCCACCGTTGGCACTTGATCTTGGCGCCAATCCACTAGGGATGGGCCCAAAACCTCTTAGGATTGGGATGTCTGCAAATTGGTGGTGTAAGGTGGTCAAATGTTGGATTTGGGTTGGATCCACGCTTCCAAAAGCCACCCAATAACCTCCCTTGCAAAAGAGATTAGTGGATGTGAGAAGGTGAATCAAAAGGATGCAAGTGGGTATTCAATCGGACAAGCACTTCGTTGCTTGAAATCGCCTCCAATCTGTCCTTTTGGGTGAGAAAAGTCCCACCTTTTATAGACCCATGGGGTCTCTTTTGAGAGGGAAGCATAAGCGCCATGTGTTGGTCATAGGTGCCATGTGGCGGTCATGTCTTCCCATGAGGGAGGGGAGTCCTCCATGACTTGGGCTTTCATAATTGCCCTTGTGACAGTCCTCTAACGGCCTATCTGTCCACCCACACACGCGTGCGAGGCAGGAGTCATCAACTGACTGTCTCTGGCTGCCACTTGGCGCCATTCTTCTTTTTGCCCGTTAAACTTGGAATTCGTCCCTCGGTGAGACGATTTCGGAATTCGTCCTCGGGTGAGACGGATCCCAGTTGTAATTCGTCCCCGGGTGAGACGAATACCGAGCAAAGTGTCTAAATGTACCAAATTGCCTCTTGACCTTACAAAATTGCTATGAAAGTGGTTAGGACCACCTGTTTGACCTCTAAGGGCTGCCCTGGGGGCTGTGTTTGTCAAAGCGATCGGTGTTTGCAGTCACATAATCGGATTGGTGCTATTTTGGTGTCTACAGATGCCCCTTTTTGGGATGCGTTGTGCATAGCGCAGCGTCGAGCAAAAATAGATAACCAAAGCACTAATGATTAGGGTTTCTTGGTAACCTAACCAACTTTTGATGCCCCAAGCATGGAAAGGGCATGCATTCTTGAATCCTTGCTTCTGACGAGCTAAGGAGTTTGATTTCAAGTGTTAACCTATTTTGGTGAGGTGTGACTTGAGCTTGGACATTGATCGGTCATGATTAGGCAAAGGGCGCAACCTTTTATCCTCAGGGGAACCTTGTGTTCATGATTCACGAAATGCCAAGTGTTTGATTGATTTGATTGTTGCTTGTTTATTGCCCCAAGCAGGAGCGTGATTGTCTTTGTCAATGATTCTTTGAATGCATGTCATTTTCCTTAATTGGGTGTGTGATTGTTGATTGGTGACTAAGTGTGACTACCCCCTCAAGCGACGAATCGATGAGGGAATGACCTTCATGAGAAAAGCGACGAGTCGCTTGACCCAAGATGACTTGTGCAAGGGTGCCTTTAGATGGTTTACCGTTTAGCATGTGCAATTTTTCCAACATTTGGACCTATTTTTGGTGGGTGTTAACCCTTTTGGTGATGCCATAATGGGGTGAAAGTGTCAACAATCCGTCTTCCCGTGGAGCGGTCCGGCTATGGTAGCCTTCTTGGGGAAGTAGGAGAGTGACAATTTGAACCCCGACATCGATTTTCTATGCCTAGAGGTTAAGTGCAAGAGCACTTGTGTCCGGAAATGCTTATTGCTTTGTTTTTGTGTTGCATTTTTTTGTTTTTGGGTTTTGACTTTTGGTGACACCATTTGGGGATTAAATTGTCGAAAATCCGTCTTCCCGTGGAGCGGTCCGGCTATGGTAGCCTTCTTAGGGAGTAGGATAGTGACAATGTAAACCCCGACATCAATTTTGCTATGCCAAGAGGTTAAGTGCAAGAGCACTTGTGTCTGGCAATGTTTATTGTTGTTTGTTGTTTTGATTTTCTTGTTGTTTTTTAGTGGGCTTTGACCCATTTGTGATGCCATTTGGGGGTGAAATTGTCAACAATCCGTCTTCCCGTGGAGCGGTCCGGCTATGGTAGCCTTCTTAGAGAGTAGGATAGTGACAATGTAAACCCCGACATCAATTTTTCTATGCCAAGAGGTTAAGTGCAAGAGCACTTGTGTCTGGAAATGTTTATTGCTTTTTGTTTGTGTTGCATTTTTTTGTTGTTTTGTTGTTTTGATTTTCTTTGATCTTATGCATGATGGTTGATGAATATGGATGTATGCATGTTGATTTATTTTGATGGATGCATATGCTATGATGAATACAAATGTTTTTGATTTATATGTGATATGCAGAGATGAAATGGATGAATGAGATTTGTGATGTTTGGCTATGGCACCATAGACTGTTTAGAACTCTGTTATTTTGTTTTTAGGCGATTGTTGTGATGCATGACTTTGTATGTATACATGTGGTTTTTCTCTTTTTTGTATTTTTTGATGGTATTGTAAGGATGAAAAGTAGCACAGTTGGTTTAGAAATGTAGCTAAGGTTTTCTGAGACTCAGACGGTTTTTAACTCACTAGCCACGACTGTACTTTATCTTACAAGACTTTTGAACAAGGTATGAATCGGACTTGTTTTTGACCAAGCTATTTCACATCCCTGTGTGTGCAATTGAGTTCATTTATGTGGTATTTGTCAGGATACCGCCAGTGCCAGATGGGCTTTCAACCGAACCTGTATTGAGGATCACCTAATTAGCTCCACTAACTCCTTTGTTGTATTTAGTTAGATTAATCTGCGATGTTATCCAGGATGCCATAAGCTAGCTCATCCACATGCAAACATTGATCTGTACGCAAGTTAATGTGACAGATATATCGTCATGCGAGAAGTTTACCGCCAGTTACCGATAGGCTATCAACCAAACCGGTACTGAGGCTTGCCTCATGACCTTTTAGAATGTTGAGAGTTCCAGGGATTCAAGTTCAACTCCCTTCTTTTCTTCAATTGTATTGGGATACTTGCTCGTTTGTAGTGATAAGATCACTGTTTATTTTGATTTGTTTTTCTTTTGAGCAAGGGATTGGGGATATGGAGTGATGAAAATCACTATCGTTTGTGCCGTTTGATGTGTGCACTGTAGGATGTCAAATATTTGATTTTTGACATTTTGCAAATTTTTGATGTTTTGCAACTATTGAGAACTAGGGATTCTTAGGGAATTGGGTAGGGAGGATGCTTGTCCTTTTGCCAACTCTCAACATTCTTGGGGTCATTCGCACAGGGGGATGAGCAAGATAACCGTTTCACTTTTGGTGACTTGGATTACTGTGCAGGTTTCATCTTTCGTTCACACAACTTAGGAATTGTTTTATGTGTTTTAATTTGTGTTGGGATGTTACGTAACAAGGTGTATTTCAAGTGTAACTCTACCTTCGTAAAATCTGTCTGACTTGATACATTACATGGCTAAAGAGCAAAATGATGACTGAATCATGAAAACTCTTGATACATTAAAAGACCACTGACTCTAGTGTGGTAAAAAGCAATGCATGGTGTTTTTGTTGTTTTTGTAAAATGGAACAAGATGGACTAGCAGAGCAATTATAGCCTATGGTGCCTTTGACCTATACGACCACAAATATGCAATGTATGGATGCAATGCTTAATGCAGCTACATATTTTTGTATTTTTGATGTATTGATTTTTGTGAATATGAATATGAAGTGCGAGAAGAGCTCTCTATTGATGAATTTGAGTATGCCTAGAAATGAGATGCAAATTTTTGTTGTTTTTGATGATTTTTTTTTGTTTTTGAATTTTCTTGATGGTGACCAAGTGATTGCGATAATCCTTGGGGCTTTTTGGGGTGACCAAGTGATTGCGATAATCCTTGGAGCTTTTGGGGTGACCAAGTGATTGCGATAATCCTTGGAGCTTTTGGGGTGACCAAGTGATTGCGATAATCCTTGGAGCTTTTGGGGTGACCAAGTGATTGCGATAATCCTTGGAGCTTTTTGGGGTGACCAAGTGATTGCGATAATCCTTGGAGCTTTTTGGGGTGACCAAGTGATTGCGATAATCCTTGGAGCTTTTGGGGTGACCAAGTGATTGCGATAATCCTTGGAGCTTTTGGGGTGACCAAGTGATTGCGATAATCCTTGGAGCTTTTGGGGTGACCAAGTGATTGCGATAATCCTTGGAGCTTTTGGGGTGACCAAGTGATTGCGATAATCCTTGGAGCTTTTGGGGTGACCAAGTGATTGCGATAATCCTTGGAGCTTTTGGGGTGACCAAGTGATTGCGATAATCCTTGGAGCTTTTTGGTTTGGATTATGGCTCTTCAGGGGATAGAGGTACCCCCAGCTTGATGGTCTTTGCACTCTGGATCTGGCTCTGGAGGTATGGGCATGAATGGATCGGCCCTATGTGTTGATAGGAAGACGGGGTCTTCCCTCGGTACTGATGTCATGATGGGATCTCGGGGTGGATGGTGCTCATCGTGGATTTGGAGCCATGGGTCCAATACTTGGTCCCACCTTGCGGGGTCTACCCACCATTCATGCCCTAGTAGTATGCCCATCTGTCCCATTAGATCTTCATGAGTTAAAGGGCGGTGATGCCGTCGCGCATGTCTGAGATAGTCCATCTCAGTCTCATCTTCTGAATCACTTTCGGAGACCCAAAAATGTTCATTCTCTTCAGCAACTATTGCTTGCGACGTTGAGGGCTCTCCTTGTTCCAGCAAGTTAATCTGGTCCCATTGTGGTTGTTCCACTCTTGGTGGAGGGACCTGATTCTCTTGACACTGTGTTGGTTCAGCTGGAACCTCTAAGGGGAATAGCTTCAAAAAGATGTCTGGAAGCCGTTGATGTTCTCTTTGAGGATTAATCTCCGAACTCTCGCCTCTCTCTAGCAAAGGAGAGGGATTACTACTGTTGCCAAGGGTGTTTGTTGACCATGGGAGGTAATCTCCCAATGTATATTCTGTATTCGGGTTGGCATAAAGATCTGGTGCCAATCCCCCCTTGTTGCCTATTTCTAGGCCTTGCATATTTTTGACCAAGATGTCTAAGGGTAGGGGGTGGTTGAACCCTACTCCCGACTTATCATATGGCATCCGATATCTTGGTTGGCAAAGGACACGCATCCCTTGCTCATATCTCGCCTAGCTCCGTATCCATGCCAATTGCATTGGCCGAGATATTTTAGGGCAAATTCCGGGTTTGACAGATAGTTGATGTTTTCAACAAAAGGCTCTTCGTCTGCTTCCTTTTGTTTGCATGGTTCAAGACCATGATCAAGGCCCCCATACACAAAATTTTCCTGGTTTGGTGGGTAGCCTAGAGGAACAACTGTCCCTATGGGAAGGCGAGGTCTCCCCATGTCTTGTACTGACTCCAATGCGGGGGTTGCCACAACATTTTGCACTAAATACTCCCCCAGGCCCGTATTGGCCATTTCGACAGTGATTGTTGATGATTGGGTGGGAGGAAACGGGAGTCCTTCCTGAGTCCATTCCATGTTCGACATTTTAGGAGTCTCCGCTTCTGCTGTGTGAGGTGTTTCTTCTGTTGATACCGTTGAAATTGTGGGCAACCCTTCTTCTAAGGGCTGAGCCTCTTCCATGATCTGTTTTCCCTTGTCCTTCTGTTTGGCCATGACAGGTGGCTTTGATGATGAAGGAGCAGATGATGAAGGCTCACCTGGCTGGGATTTTGTTGTTTTGGTCACCAGTGGTGCCTGCGGTATTGGACCCTGTTTAGATGGATTTAACTGGAAATCCAAATGCGTTGAAGGGAGGGTCGATTGAGGCATGAATTGTACCGCATTGCAATACTTGAAGGGCTCTAAGTCCATTGGGACTACATGTATTTCTCCTTCAAAAGCATACTTTAAGCACCGGTGAGCGATCGAAGGGACACACTTCATGTCCCCGATCCAAGGCCGCCCTAGCAAGTATATTATAAGCCATCTCGCCTTCCAACACATGGCACAATGTAGGTATTGTCTTTTGTCCTACCCGGACAGGCAGAACAACCGTGCCGATCGTCGAGCATATTGCATCGTTGAAAGCTCGCAGTGTGTACGTGGAGGCTGTGATGTGAGAGGTCGGCAACTTCAAATGTTTTAAGGCTACAGTGGTAATGATGTTACTGGACGAGCCAGTATCTACCAACACTCTCTTGTACGGGATCCCGTTGACCCGCGCGATAACGTGCAGGGGTGGATCTGCCATGTCATTCGATATTGTTTTGACTTCATCTTCTCTGAAGGTGATGACCGGCTCCGTACATCGTTTCACATGTCCCACGAAGTTGTTGAAAGAATTTGCTTCGTGAGTCTGTAATTCGATGGCTTTTAAAATGTCCATAAGAGCTTCCCTATGGGGTGCTTGATCGTTGAATAAGCTCGTAAATGGACAGCCTAGCCGATGTGGTCCGCAAACTCTGCGTGAGTTTGGTCCGTATCGTGACCTCGGGTCTAGGCGGAGGCAAGCTGCGTTGGGCGTTGTTGAGGCTGCGATGTTGTCGAAACTTCCCTCGTAGCTACCTCGGGGGCAACTGCTGGGTACTTTTTGTTCCTTGTCACTATACTAATCATTCCCACAAATCCTTGCATGGGAAGATTCTGTCGCACCTCGTTAATCTGGAGAGGTTTTGCCTGTGCTTCGTGGGCAGGCAAAGGGTCCTTGAATACCCCCATTTGTTGATTATTTGGCGCTATGGGGTTGTCCACGGCCAATGTTCTATTGTCGATCAAATCTTGGATTAATTCTTTGAATTTCCAGCATCCATTCAAGTCGTGTCCTCTGCGCCTATGGAATCTACAATACAATTCCTCTCTGTATCCCCTAGGCTTAGGAGCGTTAGGGTCTATAGTTTGGATTTCTGGCAGAGTGACTAAATTTGCCGCTGACAAGCGGTCAAATAGGGAGTCCCTGGACTCCGTGTAAGGGGTGAATTGTCGCCTAGGGTGACGCTGCTGATTCTGCTCCTGTCTTCTATTATCTCTTTCATAACCAGGAGGCACTGCCTGGTAATTAGCCTTTTGGGGCTGCATTTCTTGCACAGGCGCGGGAACATTTATCGCAACTTGGTTAACCGTAGCGTGTTGTGATTGCGTTGTCCCGGTTTTAGTGGTTTTATTCCACTCTTTCTTTTTAGGCTTGGCGATTGCGCCTTCGCCTATTTTGATCTCTTCTATAACTCTGGCTTGCGCCAAAGCTTCTTCTAAGCTGGCGTATTGCTACAGCTGCAATAGCCAGAGATCGATTTCAAGCAACTTTTTGCGAACATCTGTGTGAGATCGGACATAGGGGGACGGTAGGGTAACTTAGAAAGCAAAGCTCTCCATCGATTCCCGTATGCTGCCATTGTTTCTTCCTCAAATTGCCTGAGGCTAGCCAGATCACTCAGTGATGCCTTCTTCCTTGTGTTGAAGGCAAAGCGTTCAAGAAACGCATCTACTAATTGATCTAGGTTGCTTATGCTGTGTTTGGGTAATTGTGTGAACCAATCCGAGGCAGGGCCTGCGAATGTGGTTATGAATGTTCTAAGCAACAATGCGTCATTATCTTGGATGCCGAAGCATTGGCTTAGGAATCTTGTGACATGTTCTTGTGCGTCCTCTTCACCTTTAAAGATTGCCAATTGAGGCAACTTGAAGTGTTCGGGGTAAAGAGGTGTAGGCACTGAGGGATGCACCGGATGACTGCGGAGTTGACGTAATGTGGGTTTTTGATGCCCAGCAGCTTTTGTCTCCACAGACTCCAAACGCTCTAATAGCGCTTTGTATGCATCGAAAGATTTTATTTCTTCCTCTCTTGTTTGCTCCCGTTGTAAGTTATGGTAAGACTGGAGGCCTATGGAGGGGTGGCCGAATGGCAGCCCTCCTGCCTTGATGGGGAGTTTCAGCATATTCTATTTCTGGTTCGTACTCCTCATAAAATTCTTGAGGAGTCTCCGGGCGAGACCTATGACCCTGATTGAGTCCTCGCTGAAGGTACCCATCATTGTTTCGGGGAGTGGCCTCCCTCTCGGGTCTATAAGGTCTCGGAGGCAAAGCTTGACGAGGTCGTGGAGACCTGTCCTGCACCAACGGATTATGCCTCTCATATTGTTCGGCTCTTTGGGTGCGAGGGGTTGGCCCCCTCTCAGGTAGTTCATAGCGTAACTCATCCGCTTCGCGTTGCATGCGCTCTCTATCCAAGCGGTGTCGATACTCTATCTCCTGATGACTTTGTTTAAGCCGCGTGATTTGGGCTTGACGGGTGGCATGTCTGGCGACTATCGGGTCAATTTGGTCTACCCTATTTTTCTCAGGAGGTTGGAATGTTTCTCCTATGTGTTTGCCTCGATCTTGATGATCTAAAATTTCAATGGGTCGCTTCCCTCTGTCGAGGTAGGCGACATTTACTCGAGGCTCGGCCTCGATGTATGATCATGATACCTAGCAAGGTGCGAAACGCAAGGTTCCCACGCTATTTGTTGTCCTCGAGGAATGCGATGGCTTTCCTCGTACTCCCTTTCATGGGTTTGGAAGGGGCGGGCGGAGTTAGCTCGCCCTGTGTAAGGAGCCCTGCGCTCTGGATTTTGTCTTTCTGTCCTGATGGGAGGTAAAGAAGGGACGCCATATCCACGTTGTCCCTCCAAATGGATAGTGTGCCTCTCTATCACTTCATCACATGGTGACCACTCATAGCGAACATCTAAGGGAGCTCTCCTATGAATGTACTCCTCATGGAAGGGTGTGTGCTGCGTGCTATGCTGAACAGAAGTGCTCTTAGAAGGGGTGCCCCTATAGTCCCTATCCGTTAAGGTGTGGAGGGGTCTGCCTTGTGTGTTAGGTCGCCAAGGTGGTATGACCAAATCCTTGGGATTGTAATGGAGATGACTCGTGCCTCCTTGGACATTCCCCATAGCCTCCGCCCGTGATTGGGCTTGGCTACGGGTGAGCACCATGACGATGTCTCTCTAGAAAACCCTAAAAATTAAAATGAGTCAGATGGGGCCCAAAATTGGCGTGTGCATCCCTCTTATGGTAGATAAGACAAAAATGAAGTTTCAAGTCCTAGCTCTAAATACATTAGGAGATATTGACATCCGAACAGCTCAAAAAGTGTAAAAAATTGGGCACGCAATTTTAGAACCTAATTTCGGGGCACTAGATGATGGAATTTGGCCCCGAAAACTGACTTTTCTGGGAAAATAGGATTCTAGGGAATCATATTTGTTTAAAATTATCCCAACTAACTCCCTGTAAAATTTCAAGTCAATCGGAGCTACGGTTGAGAAGTTATGGCCCCGACAAGATGCACTAAAATTTAGGAAAAAAAGTAAAATTTCCTAAATTTTGTTGGATGCTCCCGCATCACTTATGGGCACATTTGGGGTGATTTTGGGTTGACCAAAGGGTTCATGGACACCTTTGGGGCATTTTGGAGTGACCAAGCGATTACGGGAATCCTTGGAGCTTTTGGAGAAAATGACAAAATGCGTAGATTTTTATCTTTTGTTTATGATGATTTTTCTTTTTGTTACACTAAGCAAAAATGAACACACACATACACAAACAGTGATTATCTCTTTTAAGGATTTAATGGTGTGTCCTAGACTGGTTTAGTGCATTTTGATGTTTTGTTTTGTTTTTGAATGTTTTTGAAGAACGTTTAAATGCATAATGAAGGCTCATATAACTCCCAAAATGGTCGCCCCTTCAATATACCAACCAGGCCGATATACCAACCTCTCTATATACCCGCCCTTACGAGAGGGAGACTATAGGTACGTGAGAGCAGAAGGTACGTGGTACGTAGGCGGTACGAAAGGGGGATTGTCCTGTTAATGACACCTACCATAGAAGACTTATCCTCGCGCGCATGGGAATCACCCCAGCGACACTCGGTCAGCTTTCATCAGGATTTACGCCTAACAAAAGTGACAATCGGGGAAATGGATGCAAAGCTAAGCCAAGGTGGTGATGAACCCACCGTTGGTCTTGCTCAAGGGCTGGGGTCTTACGACCAGCTCCTTGGTTTAAAGTTATTGCGTGAAGTGTGTGGGATTCATTTTATTTAGCGAAAATGAAACAAGCATAAATGACTTTCCCTAAGCATGCAGGATAAAATGAAAACAATCAAAGGAACAGAAACAAAAACAGAAAAATTTAACAGAGATTATAAAAATCCCTACCTCTTCTCTGCCTGGACCGGTTGCTTCTAAATTTCTGCTCTGAAAATCTACAGGCAGGAATTCGTCCCTCTGTGAGACGAATTTCAGAACAGAATTCGTCCCTACCAGAGACGAATTTGAATTCGTCTCAGGGTCAGACGAATTACAGTAAAGAATTCATCACGATCAGAGACGAATAACGATCTGCAACAAAAAAATGTACTTGTCAAGCACAAAACACAAAAATTTAATCAGTTTCTGTGATCTTAAAAACCAGGGAACAGGGTCCCACCGTGATCGCCACTGAAAGCACGAGATTTCGGGCGAAGGAAACACTAATTGCGATGCATTCAAAATCAAATACGCTTAAGTCCTAGAAATGTAGAATGCATGAAATGAAAGAGACGCATTGAAATGAGATACAAGCAAATGGAGAAAACACAGCCCTTTCATTAAACTCTCTTGATCTCTCTTACAAATACGCCTCCTCCCTTTTCGGGGGCTAGGAGCGTTAAAAGAATTTGATTACAATCGAGACTTAAGGTTCCTCTTTCCACGTGCCCACACTTGAAATGGGCAGGCCAAGATGATGCCGCCGCCGATGTCGATGAGTCTTTGACCTCTGCTGCTCCTCCTGCGAACAAAGAAACAACAAAGATGTCAGTAGCACCTGTTGCAAATAGTAAGTGTTTGTTCTCTAAAATTGCCAAAAGATGCATGCAAACATTTAGCCAAATAGATAGACAAAATGACTCTAAATGACCCGAAAACTTGACAGAGGATAGAAAACATCACCGGAGGGCCACTGCCATCGAGACAGTCGGCCAATCTGCCTTCAACTGGAATTCGTCCCTGGGCAGGACGAATTCTGACTGCTATTCGTCCCTGGGTGGGACGAATTCTTCTGTGTTGGAAAAGCCGACCTGGTACTGCTCCAATGTCGAATCTCGAGACCTCCAAAACACCTGCAAACAGAGGGGTTATGTAATTGGGGCCATTTTGGGACGACCCAGATGGTCGGATTCTCCCAATTTGGCCTCTATCCTCGGGAATTCGATATCGCCACCTGCAAGTTAGTAGGACAACAAAGCGACAAAAGGCATGATAAAATCTGATCAAAATGTTATGAAATTGAAGCTATGAGTTAACCAAATAGAATAACATGAGATGCAACCTGAAACAATAATCTAGAATGCTTTTGGAATAAAACTTAGAAAGTGCGGGGGTGCCCAAGTGGGCCTCCCACCGTTGGCACTTGATCTTGGCGCCAATCCACTAGGGATGGGCCCAAAACCTCTTAGGATTGGGATGTCTGCAAATTGGTGGTGTAAGGTGGTCAAATGTTGGATTTGGGTTGGATCCACGCTTCCAAAAGCCACCCAATAACCTCCCTTGCAAAAGAGATTAGTGGATGTGAGAAGGTGAATCAAAAGGATGCAAGTGGGTATTCAATCGGACAACACTTCGTTGCTTGAAATCGCCTCCAATCTATCCTTTTGGGTGAGAAAAGTCCCACCTTTTATAGACCCATGGGGTCTCTTTTGAGAGGGAAGCATAAGCGCCATGTGTTGGTCATAGGTGCCATGTGGCAGTCATGTCTTCCCATGAGGGAGGGGAGTCCTCCATGACTTGGGCTTTCATAATTGCCCTTGTGACAGTCCTCTAACGGCCTATCTGTCCACCCACACACGCGTGCGAGGCAGGAGTCATCAACTGACTGTCCTGGGCTGCCACTTGGCGCCATTCTTCTTTTTGCCCGTTAAACTTGGAATTCGTCCCTGGGTGAGACGATTTCAGAATTCGTCCCTGGGTGAGACGAATCCCAGTTAGTATTCGTCCCTGGGTGAGACGAATACTGAGCAAAGTGTCTAAATGTACCAAATTGCCTCTTGACCTTACAAAATTGCTATGAAAGTGGTTAGGACCACTGTTTGACCTCTGAGGGCTGCCCTGGGGGCTGTGTTTGTCAAAGCGATCAGTGTTTGCAGTCACATAATCGGATTGGTGCTGTTTTGGTGTCTACACCTCCCACCACCCCTCCTCCTACCAGATGTCCCTCTACTCCTCTAGTTGGTATTGCTCTAGCCAATATAATTAACCCTAATCTATCAACCTATATTGAGTCCTAGGTAAGTAAACACTCTAGAGTAGAGAAACTAGTTACCTCCATAATTGAAGCTCAAATTCAAATAAAAATACCTTAGAGTCAATTAAAATTGTTTTGATATTTATCCCTTTATAGTTTTCCCTCAACCAAGAGTTTTAACAAGTCATTGGGTAGTATCCATAGCGAACATAATATCCAACAAATATAAATGGTCACTCTCTACTTTCCATGGTAATAATATGATATTCTTGACCTTATGATATTCTTATTAAATGCATCAACATTCCAAACTTTGAGTCTATAGGTCCATGTAGTTCGATGGGCAATATTGATAAAATAACTCATCTATACCATATTCCTAAAGAAGGTCATATTACATTGGCTATTACTAAATTGATAATCCATGCCAAACAAGATTGATTCAGTATAATTACATAGAGTTCATAGGAATAATCACCTATACCCAGGGTTATGTATAAGGGGTCAAACCCATAATCTACTTATAAAATGGGTTGAATCAGTTTCAAAATCAAGGTGAATCATATCCAAAATCATGTAGGAGACATGGCAAATTGTATTTATATTTCACCATAATGTCCAAATTACAAAATTAGTTAAATTTTTTTCTAGCATAAATTCTAATCATTATTCAACATACAGAATCCATAAATACTTTAGAAAATAAGCATTATTATCTAAAATAATCACTTAATCAAATTTTTTACAACCTTAAAGCACTAAAATTTTAATAAAAGGGTTTTTGAATGTTGGGTAGTCAATAGGCCATACTATTCCACAGTCAAGTTTTATACCAAATAATAATGAATCTAATGCTTATTCACAAAACCATCGTGAGGCTAGGGTACTTTATGAGTGGTAACCCTTGGAGGACTCATAACTACCAACATAGTAGCCAAATTAATTCTAGCACCTAGAACAACATTAAGCACTCAGGTTCTTTAATGTCATAGATGAGGGATTTAATCATTTTGTCTCCTTTGGTTGATCAAGACTACACTATTCAAGACATTATATAGGTATCCATGTAGGGATTCGATATCTATGAAATTTGGTGATTCCTACGCAACAAATAAATCACTCAAATATTTCTACCTTGGTTTTTAGTTATAAACAATATCATGGTCTACTGAAAATATCTTAATATGATGAACCTTCACTTCCATTGCATAGATGCTAAAATGAATGAAGCATGTGATAAAAATGATGTGAAGACACACACTTAGGAAGGAACACTTACATTAGGATAATGTGAGCCACATTTTTACCTTAGGATTGAGAACATTGGATGTCATTGGATACATACCTGAGGAAGATAAAGCCTTGCGTAAAGTCCCTAACGGTAGATGCTTTATCACTGTACATATATGGGTGAATGACTCAGTTCTTCCTATGATTATTTGTCCAAGTAAAGAAGGTTTTCTTTGGTTTACATAGGCACAACATTATATGCAATGGAAAATATTTTATCTTATTCCTACCAAGAAAACCACTTCAAATCAAATAGGCATAATATTTCTACCTTTGTTTTTAGTTATGAACAATATCATGGTCTACTGAAAATATCTTAATGTGACGAACCTTCACTTCCATTGCATAGATGCTAAAATGAATGAAGCATGTGATAACAACGATGTGAAGACACACACTCAGGAAGGAACACTTACATTAGGATAATGTGAGCCATATTTTTA
>JAQPPZ010001773.1:0-118919 GCA_028583015.1 Wollemia nobilis | reverse complement strand
TTAAAAATTTTGGGATCTATTGAAAAGTAATATATTAATTGTATTTCGGCCAAATATATGATGGCGGGAATGGGAGCGGGTGTGTCTGTGGACTATGGTGATGGCGATGGTAGGAATGGAGGGACGCTGGAGGATGCTGGTCTGGTAGGTTTGTCCTCGGGCTCTGCAGATGGTATTGGGCCTACTGCAGGCCCACTCAGCAAATATCATGGTGAAGACCCAAACGGTGTGGTGAAACCGGCGTCTGATAACGTTAGGGTTTCACCCCCTTCTCCTTCCAAAGCATGACCTTGGTCTTTGTCCTTTGCGGATAAATTTAGGTCTTCGACAGGAGTGTTCTCTTTCCAAACTCCTCTGCCCTTCTCTATTTCGGGCACTAAAGTTTCTTTTCCAAGCGAGGCTATGGAGCCACTAATCTCCCAAGAGTCCCTCTCTCTGGTTGGGAAATTTGTCGGTGCCCGACCTGATATGGAAACTATCCGTGAATGGGCTCTTTCCAAATGGTGACTTTCAGGCAGCTTGGAGTTAGTGGCCTTTCCTAGGGGGTTTTTTATGATTAGGCTAAAAAATGCCCTTGACACCCACCGCATTCTTACAGGAGGACCTTGGTTTTTCAGTCATCGTAGCTTATTTCTACGGAGATGGGGGGAAGATTTTGACCCTGAAACTCATTTTATCAACATCGCTTCGATTTGGATCAAACTCCATGGGCTTCCCCCATAGTTCTTCTACAATGATGCTCTCAAAGGCATCACTCAACCGATTGGAGACCTAGTCGCCATCGACCCTGCTACCCGATCCAGATCCAGAATGACCTATGCTCATGTCTGCATCATGGCCAACCTGGATTCGGCTCTGCCTACTTGCATCGACATCAACATTGGGAGCTTCAGAAGACGCTAAGGAGTTGAATATGAGAACAAGCCCGCCTTTTGTTTGGAGTGCAACACTCAGGGCCACCTGGCTTCTCAATGCCCTTCCCGAAAGAAAGATATTCCCAGCGATCCAGGAAGGAAGAAGGATTCCTAGATCCCCAACACCCAAAAAAAGGCTTTTGGTAGGGGCCATGGCCATTCTGCTGGGCCCCCTACAACCTCGGCTCCCAACAATGTAAGTGCTCTGCCTACTCATTCCAATAAATTTGCTCCCTTAAATAATCTTAATATTAGCGAGGATATCTTTGATAACCCTCCCATAGATCCAAACGTCTCATCCACACCCACTGTGTTTCAGTCCCCCTTGTCCAAGGGTAAGGCTGCAATGACCTCCCCAAACTCACCCTCAAATTTTGGTCCCTCTCACCTTCCTCTTCCCTTCCCACCCCTTCCCTCGACTCAGAACCGTCCTCTTCCCCTCTCCCCTGGGTCTGTTGCCCTGTGCCAGTCTCCCCACTCTCCATCCCCCCATCGACCTGTCCTTGGGACTAACACCATCGACATTCTTCAAACATCCAACCCACTAAAATCTCCCATTCTCACACCCAAAGATGATGTCAACAAAGAACAGAGAAGGGGAAGACCGTCCAATGCAAAAAAGCATGCCAAAGCAGCTGAGATTGAAACGACTGATGGATCTATGCCTACCTCCTTGGGTCTTATTTCTAAACAACCCACCCACCTTGATTTGGATGAGGTTAGACCTAAAATTACTCCATCTCAAGGGAGAGGCAGAGGTCGCAAAGCAAACCCCAAGTCAACTTGATGAAGTTTGTCTCTTGGAATGTCAGAGGCCTCAATAGAACTACTAAATAGAGGACTGTCAAATCGGTGAGAAAAGTCCTAAAACCAAATATCATGTTTCTTCAAGAATCCAAACTAGACGAGAATAGCAACAATCAAGTTTACAAGCTAATCTAGGAAAACAACAATTTTGCATTTTGTCCCTCCTCAGGGGCATCTGGGGGTCTCCTTTGTTTATGGGATCCGACAATTATTGAGGGGAGATTTCTTTCAGTCTCTGACAGAACCATCAACATTTTGTTCACCAATAAAGTCACCAAACTTCAATGGATTGCCACCAATGTTTATGGACCAAACAGTCCTGTCAATAGAATATTGTTGTGGGATAACATTTCCGCAATGCGCAATAACTTTCCTAACTTTCCATGGATGCTCTATGGCGATTTCAATACTCCCCTTCACCTGTTTGACAAGCAAGGAGGCAATTCGATCACTAGCAATTGCATTGAAGATTTCAGCGATTTTGTCAACCTCAATGAGCTAATGGACATGCCGCTCCAAGGATCCAACTACACATGGAGCAACAGATGGGTGGGCATTCATCACATCCAAATTCGGCTTGACAAATTTATTTTATCCAAAGAACTCATTCCTATTTT
Organism: Wollemia nobilis; assembly: GCA_028583015.1. Lineage (NCBI taxonomy): Eukaryota > Viridiplantae > Streptophyta > Pinopsida > Araucariales > Araucariaceae > Wollemia > Wollemia nobilis. The sequence goes on along the minus strand of JAQPPZ010001773.1, from coordinate 116,581 downwards.
TGGCGATGCCCGGCTTCATTGCCACCCAAAAATTGGATCCGATCACAACCCCCTAATTCTGGATTGTTCTCACCCCTAGCACACCTTCAAAACCCCTTTCAGGTTTGAAAATATGTGTCTCACCCATCCAGACTTAGGCCGGTGTATTCGGCAATGGTGGCAGCAAAAATTTTGTCCAAACCCTCTCTCGAATCTGTTCCTCAAACTCAAAGCGGTCAAGCTCAAGCTGAAATGCTGGAATAGGGAGGTTTTTGGCAACCTCTTTACTGAAAAAAAGCATCTAATGGATGAGCTCAAAATGGTGGAAAATCTAATTTAGGGATGGGATCAGAGGGTAGAAACTTTCATGAAGGAAAAAAGCCTCCTTTCTAACTTTCACAATGTCTTGGCTAAGGAAGAGTCCTACTGGAGGCAAAAATCCAGAAGCCTCTGGCTCAAAGAAGGAGACACCAACATAAAGTTTTTCCATGCTTCTACCATGCACCATAGAGGCTCAAATAAAATGTCCAAGTTAACCAAGGCAGATGGTACCACTGTCTCCGACATCCATGCTATCAAACAAGAAGTTGTGCGCCACTTCCAGGAAATCTTAGGTCCAAGCATTGATTGCCACCCCCGCACAACAAGTTCTCTGCTTCAACACATACCAAAGTTGGTGTCTAACAATGAAAATGGGAAATTGCTCCAATTCTTCATCGAAGAGGAGATCAAAGATGCTCTGTTTGCAATGGAACCTGACAAGGCCCCTGGACCTAATGGCTTCCCACCCCGATTTTTTCAACACTTTTGGGATATTGTGGGTCCTGATGTTGTTGTTGCGGTTAAATTCTTCCAGAGAGCCAAAACGATGCCGAGAGAAGTCAATTCCACCTTCATTGTTTTAATTCCCAAGTCCAATGATCGTGCTTCCCTCTTCAACTTCAGACCTATTAGCCTCTGTAGTGTCATCTACAAACTTATCACCAAAGTTATGGCAAACAAATTGAAAGACATCCTTCCCTCCATCATCGACCAGTGTCAAGGAAGCTCGGTCAAAGGTAGATTCATTGCTGATGGAGTGATAACCATCCACGAATTAGCCCATTCGACATCTAAAAATAAAAAACCCAGTATGTTCCTTAAGCTTGACATGAATAAGGCTTTTGATCGGGTTTCTTGGAAATTCCTGTTTGAGGTCCTTGAGAAGTTTGGGTTTCACAAAGAATGGGTCAAGATGGTTTGTGAATGTGTCTCTACTACTTGGTTCTCTATTCTTATCAATGGTTCACCTGCTAGCTTCTTTCAAAGTTTCAAAGGCATCCATCAAGGGGACCCTCTGTCACCCTTCCTCTTCATCATTTTGGTCGAAACCCTTGGAAGAACACTTACCGCTGCTTGCAACAGTGGACTTGTCTCCGGGATCAAACCAGCCTCAACAACTAATGCCATTTCCCATCAACAGTTCATAGATGATACTATTCTATCCTCTCATGCTTCTGTTCCCGAAGCAAAAATCATTAAGATCATTCTTGATTCTTATGAAGAGGCGGCTAGCTAGAAAGTCAATTATCGCAAAAGCAAGCTATATTTTCTCAATACTCCCATCCACAGGCAAAACATGATTGTTGAGATCCTTGGGTGTATCATTGGGAGCCTTCCAACTAATTACCTCAGATTACTACTTTTCCACGGCAAATTGGTCTCAGCTATGTGGAACCCTGTTGTAGATCGTCTCAACAAGAAACTTGCAGGTTGGAAAAGCTCAATGCTCAGTCAAGCAGCCAAAGCCACTCTGGTCCAGGCGTGCTTGCAAAGTATTCCTATTTTTTTCTTATCTATCTTCAAAGCTCCAACTTCCATCTACCAAAGAATTGAGCAAATTCAACGTAGATTCCTTTGGGCGGGAAACGAAAATAAGAACAAATTTTCCCTTGTTGCCTAGGATAAGGTTTGTTCCAAGAAAAAGGATGGAGGACTCGGGTTCAGGGACATCAAATGGATGAACATGGCTCTCATTGCTAAGTAGTCCTGGAGACTTACCATCAATGAAAAATTCACTTGGATTGACATCATCAAAGCTAAGTACCTCCATCAGGTTCCCTTTCTGGGAGAGCATAACCTCCCTAGCGGATCGCATTTTTGGAATGGTGTCACCAAAACAAGGAAGATCATCATGGAAGGCTTAAGGTGGTGTCTTGGAAATGGAATGACCATTCATTTCTAGGATGACCCGTGGATCCGTGACAAACCTCTCAGCCAAGATCCTCATCTTGCAGTGCTCAAGACGGTTACTGAAGCCACATTTGGTGATAAGGTTTGTCATTTCATTAACCCAGGTATTACAAGACCTAAATGGAAACACTTGGCTCTTAATGGGCCCAGGCATATCACCGAGGCACTCAGGCGGTTACAAAACCTATTGAGGACTTGCATCATCCCCAGCTCTCATAAAGATGATTACATGGTTTGGAACCTTGAAGATTCAAGGAATTTCACTGTTAAATCTGCCTACTATTGCCAAGAAGCCCCTAGTGATGGCCGGGACTTATCTAACTAGGTCTGGGTCCCCAAGATCATTCCCAAGGTCAAATTATTCTGCTAGTTGGCCATTCAAAACAGAATCCTCACCACTGACAACTTGATAATCAGAGGGTTACTCATCCCCAATTGGTGCATCCTATGTAAAAACGCCTGTGAGTCAACTTTGCATATTTTTCTGGAATGTCCCTTCTCTCTTGTAGTGCTCAACAAAGTCCTCAACACCTTCGTCATCTCCGCAGCCCTCCCTCACTCCATTCCCCTCCTTTTTCAATAATGGCCCTGGCCTTTCAAAAGCAGTCAACTTAAATTCATGTGGTAAGCTTGCCTTCACATTTTCCTGTGGCAGATTTGGCTTGAGAGAAATGCCAGAATTTTCAAAAACCATGCCACTGATAGGAAGATTGTTGTGGCCAAAATATTGGCCCTTGCTATGGAGAATGCCTCTCTTGTCTCATCTTCCAAACCCCCCTGGCCTTGAATCGAACCTTTCAAAACTTTTCAATCTGTCCAATTTATCTGCTACACCCCGCACTTCTATTGACAGGTCTGTTATCAAGTGGGTCTTACCTCCTACTAGGTGGCACAAGCTTAATTTTGATGGCGCGGCCAAAGGCAACCTAGGAGCGACTGGCAGAGGAGGAATTCTCAGAAATCACAGAGGAGAAATAATTTTGGCCTTTGCTCAGAACCTGGGAATTCAATCTAACAATATGGTTGAGGCTCGGGCCTTGCTCCAAAGCTTGATTCTCTTGGAAGGCTTGACCATCAATAAACTTATCATAGAAGGAGACTCAATGCTCTGCATCAACTGGCTCAATGGGACCTCTGTGCCTCCCTGGGCCCTTGTTTCGATCTTCCAAGAATGCAAGGCACTAATTGGCATTTACCCAGAATTAAACATTAAGCATCAGTACCAGGAAGGAAAAAAAGTTGCGAACTGGCTTGATAACAAGGGAGTTGATGAAACTAACATTCATGTTTGGAGAGACTCCTTTCCCATTGACCTAAGGGACACTTCTACAATTTCCAATGTCTGCACAATGTGAGTGGCTATCTGGGCACCAGGTTTGTTTGCTCTCAAAATCGATTGAGTCTTCGCATTCTTTCTTTCTTCCTCTCCCCCTTTGGTTTTCTCTCTCTTTGATGGCGGTCTTTCATGTTGTCGCGATATCGCACAACTTTTTATCCATGACAGCAGACTTCCATTTTGTCGCGATATCATGCAACTTTCTATCCTCGGCATCGGTCTTCCATTTCGTCGTGATATCGTGCAACTTTTTCTCCTCGGTGACGGACTTCCATTTTGTCGTGATATCGCGCAACTTTTTCTCCTTGACGGCGGTCTTCCATTTTGTCGTGATTTCGCACAACTTTTTCTCCTTAGCGGCAGACTTCCTTTTTGTCGCGATATCGCACAACTTTTTCTCCTCAGCGGCGGTCTTCCATTTTGTCACGATATCGCACAACTTTTTCTCCTCGGCGACGGACTTCCATTTTGTCGTGATATCGCGCAACTTTTTCTCCTCGGTAGTGGTCCTCCTTTTTGTCGCGATTTCACGCAACTTTTTCTCCTCAGTGGCAGACTTCTTTTTGTCGCGATATCATGCAACTTTTTCTCCTTGGCGGCGGCCTTCCATTTTGTCGCGATATCGCACAAATTTTTCTCCTCGGCGACGGACTTCCAATTTGTCGCGATATCGTGCAACTTTTTCTCCTCGGCAGCGGTCTTCCATCTTGTCGTGATTTCGCGACACTTTTTTGCTTCGGCTGCGGTCTTCCATATTGTCGCGATATCGCGACACTTTTTCTCTTCAGCTGCGGACTTCCAGATTGTCACGATTTCGTGACATCTTTTCTCTCTGGCTGCGGTCTTCCAGATTGTCGCAATTTCGTGACACTTTTTCTCTTCGACAGCGGTCTTCAATCTTGTCGTGATTTTGCGACACTTTTTTCTTCGGCTGCGGTCTTCCATAATGTCATGATTTCATGAAACCTTTTCTCTTCGGCAACGGTCTTCAATGTTGTCACGATTTTGCGACACCTTTTCTCTTTGGCAGCAGGCTTCCACAAATGTCATGATTTCGTGACACTTTTTCTCTTCGGCTGCGGTCTTCCTTCTTGTGGCGATTTCGCGACACCATTTTTCTTCGACAATGGTCTTACTTCTTGTCACGATTTTGTGACTCCTTTTCTATTCGGGCACGGTCTTCCTTCATGTCGCGATTTCGTGACTCTTCTTCTCTTTCGGCTCCAACCTAGCAACTTGTCACGATATCGTGAAACTTCCTCTCTTCTGGTAGCAACCTTGCATCATGTCATGATTTCGTGACTTCTTCCCTCCTTCGGCTCCGATGGTGCTTCTTGTCACGATTTCGCGACTTCCTTTCTTCTCTTGGCAGCAACGGTGCTTCTTGTCATGATTTCGCGACATCACCATTTTGGTCGCGATTTCGTGACACCTTTCCTCGTGTGGAGGCTTGCTCGCTCTTTAATTCTTTCTTCTTGGACCACCTTGGTCGATCTGGAATTCATGTAATTCCCCTTGTTCAAGGTTCAGGGACCTTTCAACACCCTTTCAACCAATCAAAAAAATATATATTAATTGTAGTTGAAGAGGTTTGGAAAAGGAAGGATATAATAAATGATATATCACTTTTATTACATCAGTTTTCAAGAAATGCAAGATAAAATATTTTGATAATTTTTGTCCAATAAGCCTTTATAATATTATTTATAAGATTATTTTAAAAATTATGCCAAAAAAGTTGAAATGTATTCTATATTTTATTATCTCATAGGAACTATATGGTTTTGTTCATGGTAAAAAATTCTTGATGGTATAAATATTACATAGGAGGCCATATGTTCTCTTCATTCCATGAAAAATCAAGTATGCTTAAAAAATTAGATATGAACAAAGCACATGATAGGGTTTCCTAAAGTTTTCATGTACATGATATTCTAAAAAGGTTTGGTTTTGATTATAGTGGTATGAATTGACTAAATATTATTATAGCATTGTAAAATATTCTATTTTGATCAATGGTTCTCCTATTGATTACTTTAAGTCATCTTGTGGACTTTGCCAAGGTTATCTACTATCTCCTTATCTATTCATTATTCTTGCGGATGCATTAAAGAGAGATTTCTCCAAGGCAAAAATAGAAGGAAAAATAAAAGGTATTCAAGTTGCAAAAATGGTCTCTTTGAATCTCATCTCATATTTATTTATGACACTTTTCTTGGGCCATATCTTAGTTGACGAGGCCATGGAGTTGGAATTAATACTATCATTATATGAGAAGGCTAGTGGACAATTGATTAGTACTAGAAAATCCTAGATTGTTTTCATTATAAGTACCATATTTTTACAATGAATTATTGTGAATATTTTAAGGTTTAAAAATGAAAAAATTATATTAACCTACTTGTGTATTCCTTTGTCTCATAAAGAAAATAAAAATGAGCTTCAAATATATTTTTTAGATAGAATGAAAGCTTGTTTGGTAGGTTGGAAAGGCAAGTTCTTAAGCATGACAGGAAGGTTACAACTCATACAAACTTAATTACAGTCCATCCCTATCTATATGATGTCACTTTCAAGTTTGCCAATAGGTATAGCATCAAACATTGATAAAATTTAAAGAGAACCTTTTAAAAGGATGAAAGAAAAAAAATTGGTTTCCTCTTTGTAAGTGGGATAGGTTCTATAAAGGAAAGGATATTGGAGAAATAGGCTTGTCGATTTATAGACTTATGATTTTGGCATCAGGGATAAAGTTTGGATGGAGACTATTTAGAGATAAAGGAAAGAATTGAGCAAAATAAATTATTTAAAAAATATATAGGTTCTATTGATGTAATGAAGTTATCAAGGAAAATAACCCTACCTAAAGGATCATCAATATGGAACTTCATACCAAATAGTTTATAATTGATTAAAAAATACATATTAGATGGTTAGTCAATGAGTGGAATTACGTAAATATTTGGTTTGATACTTGACTAAAGCCTCATCTTCTTAAATTTAACTTTATTTAATATGTTTATTATAATAATATTTACAAAAATTTAATTTAAAATGTTTACTATTGTAATATTTAAAAAAAAATCAAGAAATCCATACACATAATTATCATATTATTATAATACTCCTTCTATAGTGTATTTACTTTTTTTTCTTTCTAATGGGATATGTGATCGGTTTCTATGAATTAAATTTAGGTTTCTATAACTAAAAATTTAATATTTTTAATTTTATAGTATTTAAAAAAACTTTGCCTTTAGGCTTTTATTAGAAAATTACTCACCTTTAGTTTTTTTATTAAAAAATGACAAATACATTTCATCAACACAAGTTTTTTTTTTTATTTAGTAAACGAAGCGGTTTTGAGGTCTCCAAACCTATTACAATAGGCTAAGATAGGGCATGAGAATGCACTAAACTATAGCACTAAATCAAAACCAACCAAGGGGTAGGAATAATAGGCCACCCTCAACAAGGTAAAATAGACAGGGCCCCATACAAACAACATACCATAAAAGTCGGGTAACAACAACTAAAGGAACCATGCCTCTCTCAGTAAAAAAAAAAAAGAGGGCCCCATACAACCAACATAAAATATAACCTCATATCAACTACTAAAATAATATTATAGCAGATCTAGTTCAGGGTTGCTATATCCATCTGCTTGTTAACCACATCCTAAATCTCGTTGACAAAGGAGACCACAACCTACAATATACCTAGAAGAGCAGAGTGCTTTTCCTCTAGTATAGATAAACACATCACCACATCATCACAAGAGTAAAAAAAATCACCATATCACTAGAACAGCATACAACAAGGACACCATTAGTACCGAGGCCAAGAAAATTCTGACCAACATCCACACAAAGATGCCCAACTGATGATAGTCATATAAAAAGGCTATGGGACTTGTGAATATCACCAATTAAGATGGCCCATCCAATCAAGCATAAAATAAAACATCTAGCAAAGAGTCCATAGAGTGAACTCCCATACCAAGCCTTATGTATAACCAACAACTAACCGTGATAATCGAAAATAAGAGATTCAAGGTCTTGGGGGAAATTATCCAACCAGACCCTCAGGCCTTGTTGAGAAAGATCCAAGTTGGCCATATAATCTGCCACCTTATTGCCTTCTCGATAAATATGTTGAACTTTGAACTCCTCTCTTGATTTCAGAATTCTAAACACCTCTGCTAGAATATTTTAAATGCTCCAATGAAGCTTGCTACTAGAATTGGCAATATTTACTATATTTAAAGAGTCCTCTTTTACAATGATTTTATTATATTTAATTGCTAAGAAAAAACTAAAAAAATCCATAGCTACACTATTCGAACAAAAGTATGTAAGATCATTTAGTTTGTGCGGTTTCATAAAATTTACATGTTAATGTTAGGAATATAATAAGTGTCTCAATATACGTTTTTCAGCTAATAATTTATAAGGACTATTAAAAGGTAGCAGTTAGGATTTAAATGATTAAACTAAATAATGTTGTGTGTGGTTTCTATGGGACATTGTGTGGTTATATTTTTAGGTTTTATTTGAAAAGAAGCAGGTTCAAACCACCATGAAACATGGTATATGTGACTTTGTGTAAAATAAATAAATAATACATTGTAGGTCTCCCCATGAAATAACCCTTCGTTGTATTAAATTAGGTACCAAGAGTAAATAGTTGGGATTGAATTAGACATGGTATTGATACTTTTTTTTTGTAGATAAAATACTATAGCATTAGTACCGAGTTTTACAGGTTGACCCAAAACATTTTACAAAAATCAGCCTATGGTTGTTGATGAACATATCCTTACTAAGGATCCTATATATGTAAAACCTACATGCCGCCAAAGCCATTACATCCAGTAAGGCACATAACCTGTTATCAAAAAGAAACTTCCCATACAATATTTTGGGTATACCCCAAGAAAACACACATGCATCATAATTACAAAAAGAAACAGACACAGATCCCTTCCTTGAGACAATGGAGAAACAAAAAGCTGCAGACACACATAGTAGAGTATTGAAAAAAACTCCCACAAGCTCTTTATTGACAGTTACTCTTAATAATTCTTTGGTAATTGCTTTCTTCCGTATATGACATGCTTTGGTACCACATCCTATCTTGGCCAATCAACCTTGGAGAAGTGAATCTGTTGGCTAGATTTATGGTGGTGGCTATCTGGTGGTCCACGTGGCTTTGTTTCGAAGTCTTATATTTGTTAGAGTTAATGTAATGTGCACTATGCCAGTTTGACACTTGTCAGTTTCATTGACAAGTGTCATGTTCATCATATAGGCTTATGCCTATATATTGTAACCTATTTTTATCAATAATCAATCCCATAAGTTTTCCCTCCTAACATTTGGTACCGTTGCCTACAACGAGTACATCATGGCTGAAGCGATGGGTTCGATTGATGTTCTTGAGAAAGGCCTGCTTGAATTCTTTCGAGTAGCCATCCACGAAGTGCTCGGGTTTTCTTTTTTTGGTCGAAGACCTGCATCATGCGCTGGTGCTGTAGACTTGCTGTGCAGGCTGGCCATGGAGGTGTTTATGGAGGCATTCTCTGTACCGACATCTTTGTTTAGTGTGCTTAAAGGTTGTTTTTTTGGAGAAAATAAATTGGACCAAGTATGAAAGTAGGGCTGGATTTCAGGTTTTTCAAAACAATTTTTGGAACGGGCTTTTATGGTCATGTTTTTGCTGCAAAAGAAGCAGCTATAGAAAATCATTCTCTGTTCTTTTTTCTCAAAACTCCATACAGAAATAGGCAAGGCAGTAAACTAGATGCTGGCTGTAGGTGGTACTCCTGCTCTGGCTATAGTTCATTGTGGTCCAAATCCACCGACACAATGTTAGTGACCTGCAACAATGTCGAACGATGCTTGCCTGTGATCTTGAAGTCGTCATTCATGTTCTGTAGGAGCTTCAGAAGAATGCCATGTTTGACGTCTTGTCAGCTAATCTGAGCCTATGTTTTCCCATCAATTAGATCTTGTACATCACCTGCTACCTGGCATTTGGTTCGTCTCTGTAACTATCGTGAGCTGCCACATGCTTACACCTGCTATCTTCTACATTGTGCGCCATCCATCATTGAGGCAAGATTGCAACGGACGTAGATCGTGATATGAACCTAAAATCACACAAAATAATTGTAGAGGAGATTGTTTTTGATATTACCAGTTGTTTTTCCTTGATGAGCACCGACGTGGCATCAACATGACGCGCTTTGTCACTGTGCTCCATGGTGATCTGTCATTTTCGATAGAGGTACTGAGCCTACCAGACAAAACTCCTCAAAATAAAGTTTCTCAAACTGAACATTGTAATCCTGATCTGCTAAGGCTTCGATCTCCCTAGTTGCATAAAATGTGAAGGGCCCGCATGAAGGGAATGTTTATTCTTCTGACGTTTTTTTATTGGCCAACAAGATGGCCTTAATTTTCCACATGGAAGTGGAAGGCCCTTCTGGCCAATTTATTGTATTTTTCAGAGATGATGGCCCATAGGGCCCTATTTTTTATTCCACATGGAAAGTGGATGTAATTCCCCTGCATGGGAAAATTTGAAAATATCTATTTTTTATTCCGCCTCAGTGTGATGATTTTTTGCTCATGATGAAGGCCCCTTTGATGGTGGAATATAGGGGTATTTATAGTCGTTGGAAATGGTTTTTCGTGAAGGACACAATGGTAGTGTCAAATTGTAATTTTGAGGTTGTTTCATTGAGTTTTTTTAGCCTCAAAGTTTTTCTCCCTTGGAGTGTAATCTCGGTTGAACCCAACACTCCCAAGGTACTTTCATATGTGATCCTTGTAACTAGTGATATTTTCTATACACTTGGCGAATGCAGTAGCTGGTTACCCATGCATTTCGATGGGATGACATGGTCACCATAAGGACACTTATACTAGGGACTAAAAAAAAAGACACCCTAGACTCTATCCGAGGTTTTTTCTGGATCTACTTCTGAAGACTACAGACGAAGACACTTTAGAAGATTCTCTTCTTTTCTTCTTCTCTCCTCCTATTTTGATCTATGGCTCATTTTATTGTATTGAGTGCATTTTCGACAAAGACCAACACTCTTATATGGCTCGTTTTTCCTTTGTATTAGGTGCATTTTTGGCAGAGATCGACACCTTCTAGATTGAGTTCACCATGAGGAGGGATTTCATACTCATGGTGAATCTATTCAGTGACCTATGAGAGGCAACATCCTCTGAGGATGACCTACAGAGGCAACAGACCCAAAAGTGGTTGACCCTGAGGCACCCATGATGACCTCGAGGCACTTAGACGGCTGACCCAGCAACAGACCCATGGAAGTGGCTGACCCTGAGGCAACAGACCGAGATGTATACACAGTGAATCTAGCATTATTCATCATTGGATTTCCAAGAGCACAAAGTACGAGCCTAAGACCAAATCAGCAATAAAGGAGGATGTAGATTTTTTAGAGAAGTCAACATTAAGGGGGAATGTTACCTAATGTTGACTTGTTTTTTTTCTTTAGTTAGGATAGTGCACATTAAGGGGGAATGTTAGAGTTAATGTAATGTGCACTATTCCAGTTTGACACTTGTCAGTTTCATTGACAAGTGTCATGTTCATCATATAGGCTTATGCCTATATATTGTAACCTATTTTTATCAATAATCAATCCCATAAGTTTTCCCTCCTAAAAATATTGTCATTTCTTTCCTTCCCTGTGATTATCAACCAACCTCAAATTACTAAGATGACTAGGAGCTATGTTATATGACATGTGACTATCCCCATTAGTCTTTGTGGTATTTCCAAGCAACATCCACGAAGACTGATAACTTAGATAATTTTTATTGTGAGTCCAATTCAAAAAAGAGATGGGAATACTCCTAGCCTTCAAACTTACAGTGCCTTCCCTATTGGTAAATTTGACTATCATTCTTGGCATTCTTGTTGAATAAGCTCCTCTACTTCACTCGGGACACTGTGTTCCCATTTGAAAATTTCATCACCATCGACACCCAAATTGGCTAGCTTATCAGCAATTTTGTTAGCTTCTCGAAATATATGTTGGGCTTTTTTGTCCTATCTTCCCTAGAAAGGATCCTATCCTCTTCAACAATTGTTTTAATCCTCCAAGGAGGTGTTTTCCAATTATTGAGGAGATTTATAACATGCATAGAGTCTCCTTCTAAGTCTTGAGTCATTTGAAGGTCTCTCCACATAGCTCTAGCTTTAGTTTCGTTGTTCGTCCTTGTTCCCAAATATTTAGAAAATGCAAGCATCATATTCCCATTATGATCTCGCACAATGCCACAAGAGCCTACTCTACCAGGATTGTCCTTAGCTACTCCATAAAAATTAAGCTTAAACCAACCCATAGGAGGTGGAGACCACTTAACATTGGCTTTGGGGTTGACTACCCTAGGCACAAACTCATATAACAAGGTTAAGCTTAAATATTGAGCAATCGTGGTCTCCTATAGATGAGGTTTACAACTATCAAAAGGGATAAGGTTCACATTCTCGTTGGCAAAGGATAGGATCCTGACAATGATAGTTTGATGATCATGGATAGACTCATTAAATATTTTATGGTTCCTTTCTAACCACACCTACCAAAGATAGTGATTGAGATAAATTTTCCACATGTATCTAAGTCTTTTGCTTGAAAATGGGTAAGTCCACTGGATGAACAAATCAAGTACGATGGTTGGTTTAATCCATGAAATATTGAAGGCCTGAAAAACCCCACTTAGGATAGTCAAGGAAAAAGGGCACTCAAGGAAAATGTGATAAATGGTCTCCCAATTAGCCCTGCACAAATAACAACGATTAGTGATACAAATACCTTTATGCATCATATTATCAATGGTTAGAATTCTTTCTTAGATAACCAGCCATGAAAAGACTACAATTTTTGGAATTACATTTTTTATCCAAACTAAGTCCTTTTAGAGGACAAAATCCTCGTCATCAAGCAGAAGCTTGTAAGTTGATTTAACAGTAAATTGCCTATTTTTCGTAGGAGCCCAAGTCACTTGATCTTCCTTGGGTCTCATGGGGATAAATTTTTGCCTGAGAATATTACAAGGATCATTTTATTCCTCTTGAAATCCTTGAATTTTTATTTGTTTCCACTTCATTCTACCTCTATCCTCAACCATATAATCGGAGACTTTTCTGCCAATGAGTTCTTATGTGATATATCTGATTCAGGTTAAGTTAAAATATTACATCAGTGGTTCATCCTTAGACCACTCGTAATTTGAGAAATTTATCCTCTCACCATTGCCTAAAACCCATCTTAAACCTTTTTTGATGATTTTCTTACAATTAAGAATTGCTTTCCAAAAAGCAAAACCTTTGATTGGAACTGAGTCACTTATAAATTCCATATTTTGAAGATACTTTCGTTTGATGATAGTTGTCCATTTATTTTCTTCACCAAAAATGAGACACCATGCCTTCTTAGCTAGTAAATCTAAATTTAAATGAGAAATTCTTCTTAGACCTAAGCCCCCATTTTCCCTGGGTCTGCACACTTTGGTCCATCCTACAAGGTGTATCCTTTTTTTCTCCTCTGATCCAGTCCATAAAAGTTCTTTTTGGATTTTCTCAATTTTTTGAAAAACCTTCATAGGGGCTTTGAAAACGGAGAGGAAATAGACTAGAATGCTCTGAAGAGAGGCCTTAGTGAAGATCAACTTTCTTGCTTGAGATAGAAGATGACCTTTCAATATAGCAAGTTTTTTTTGAATTCTTTCAATAACCCTGTCCCACATTGACTCTCTCGGAGAACCAATGAAAAGAGGGAGACCAAGATATGAAGTGGGGAGGTTTCCTATATGACACCCAAAAAATTTTGCAATCCTTACTTACCTCTAAATGGGGGTGTTCAAGAAATATAACTTGCTTTTACTGAAATTAAGTTTCTGACCAGCAGCGTCCTCGTAGAGTTGCAGGATGTATTTAATTATTTTGGCCTCAACCACTGATGCCTTAGTCAATATAAGGGTATCATTAACTAATTATTGGTGAGAAACAACCCTAGTGAGAGATGTTGCCTTGATTCTCGATATTAGCCTTGAATTGCAAGCATTTTTTATGGTTATGCCTAAAGCTTCTGCCATAATGATGAATAACATGGGGATGATAGGGTCCCCCTGCCGAATTCCTCTACGACTTTGAAAGTAACCAATAGTTGTTCCATTAACTAGAATCGAGAACCATGCTTTAGAAATAAATTCTTTGATCAAATTAACCCATTGGTGGTGAAAACCAAACTTAAGGAGGACAACAATCAAAAAGTCCCAATTTAGCCTATCAAATGCTTTGTTCATATCAAGCTTGAGGGCAAAAACATACATGTTAGTCTTATGAGCAGAGTGCAAATCTTCATGAACTGTGATAACTCCATCTAATATTGACCTGCCCTGGACAGATCTTCCCTGGCATAGATCTATGATGCAGGGAAAAATATCTCTCATTCTCTTTACAATGGATTTAGTTAGTATCTTGTAAGAAACATTGCATAAACTGATTGGCCTGAAGTCAGCCATAGATTCAGGGGTTTGCTTCTTAGGAATTAGAGAAATAAAAGTAGAGTTGATAACTTTTGGGATATGATTGCTTGCATGGAATTCTTTGACAGCAAAAATTACATCCTCACTTACGATGTCCTAAAAAGCTTGATAGAAATGAGGGGGAAAGCCATCGGGTCCCGGGGATTTGTCTGGCTCCATGCTAAACAAGGCTTCCTTAATTTCCTCATCAGAAAATGGAGCTAGAAGATTAAGGTTTATATCCTCATTTATTATACTAGGAATGGATTGCAAGAGAATATATTTTGCCTCCTCATTGCATTGCGATTCCTGACCAAGGTTAGAATTGAAATAAATTACTACCTCCTTTCTGATTTCTGTTAAGTCTTGAGTAATAGAACCATCTGCTTTTTAAAAAAAAATTATCTTGTTATTGCTTCTATTTATAAGCGTGGTGATGTGAAAAAACTTGGAATTTTAATCTCCATATTTCAACCAAAGAGCCCTTGATTTTTACCTCCAATAGATTTCCTCACAAGCCAAAATGTTATGAAACTCGACTAGTTTTGTTTGTTCCTCCTGCCTAGTAGTTTCATCAACATCACCATGTTGGATCCTCTGATCAATTATCTTCAAACTTTCAACAACCTATTTTTTATTTTCAAATAGGTTCCCAAAGACCTCTTTGTTCCAAGTTCGAATATTTTCCTTAACAAACTTTAATTTGCTAGCAAGTTTAAAAGTTGCACTACCCCTAATACGCTACTGCCACCACTAGCTTAAGTTATCTCTGAAACTGGAATGTTTGATCCACATAGATTGAAATATGAAAGGTTTCTTGAAGGACATAGAGTTAGGGATCTCCAAAAAAATGGGATTATGATCAGAGGTAATTTTAGGAAGGGCTTGTAGGGTAGAATCATCAAACAAATTTGTAGCCTCCTTTGATAGAAAAAACCTATCAAGCCTTTCTTGAATGAGATGACACCCTATCCACCGATTGCTCCAGGTATAATTTGCTCCTCTAATTTTTACATCCATCAACATGTTCAAGTTCACAAAGTCATTGAAATCATCCATGCTCTTGATAGGTGGTCCATTTCCACCCATTTTTTCTGAAGGGTAAAGAAGAGTGTTAAAATCTCCAGACATAATCTAGGGGAAATTATGGAAGATTTCACTCAAATTGCCTAAGTACTCCCACAATAGAGCTCTCCCTTGAATTGAAGTCAAGGCATAAATATTTGAAAGGATCCACGACCTGTTGTTGTTTATTTCCTTAAATAAAACACTAAGAACCTTGTCATATTTTTGAATAATGGTGCCTTCTACTATCCTGGGATCCCACAAAGTCATAAGGCCTCTAGATGATCCTCTGGCTGATTTGCAAACCATCTCCCCTTGATTCCAGATTTTTTTTGCTATTTTTTTGACTGAATCTCATCAGTTTTTATTTCTTGCAACATGATAATAGTTGGTTTCACTTGATTTCTTATTGTACTGACTTGCCTGTGTTTGGGAAAGCCATTGAGGCCTCTCATGTTCCATGAGAGGAACTTCATTTAGATTGTTTGGTATTCCTTCCTCTCCCCCTCCCTTGAGGGGGTTTTCCTAATTTTTTGTCTTTAGAACCCGAAATAACCTGTTGAAACAAGGTTCTTTGTTTTCCATTGGCAATGTCATTGTAAGTTTTAATTTTTTGATGCTCAGCATTTGATATTATCCCTCTTATTTTTTCACTGCAAAAATCTATAGGAGACTTCACAGTGCTCCTGGTTTATTTAGGACTAAACTGAGGGGAGGTAATTTGTTGCAGAACTAGACTACCATATTTTGTAGTCTAAAGAGTTTCACATATCTTGACCCCTACATCCAAATATTATAATTTTTTCTTGTATTCCCCTGGTCTACGAGACGGTCCCTCAGTAGGATTCACTTGGCTCCTAGTGATGATGTTAGGGAGATGAGATTTTTTATTTTCTAATGCCTCAACTTTCTTCCTAAGTTCTTCAACATTAGGGTTTGGCTTTGGGATGCCCACTGGGCTTGAAGTATTTCTAGCATTGGGGTTTAAGGATCCTGACTTGGATGTGGATTCTAGAGATCATGCATTAGGGTTTGGATTTGTGATGCCCACGAGGCTTACAGTAATTTCAACATTAGGATTTGAGGATCCTGACTTGGATGGGGATTTGAGAGAGTCAGAAAGGTTAGCCTGAAGGTGTTGGGCTTCCATGTATTTTGATAATCCTCCTACTCCCATATTGGATAGAATTGAAAATTTATTTGAAACTAGAGGATTGGAACTTACCTGAATATTTTGGTTGCCAATAACCTGTTGTTTTCCTTTGTCTTGCTGGGACCCTGCACCCTCTCTTTTATTTTTTTGGTAAACATAGTTTGCCTGATTGAAATCGCCTCTGCTAGGGAAAATCCTAAAATTTCCTCTATCTAGCATTCCCTACTTCTGCTTTTATCTATTCATTTCTAGGTTAGGGCACTGATTGCATAGATGTCCTTGATTTTTACATTCTGCATAGAATGATGGTCTATTCTCATATTCTACTGGTTGTTTTCTATAGTATTATCCATACTCTAGCTCCACAAACCTTGGCAATTCATTATTCAAATTAGCATTTACGCATATTCATGCATGAGTCATCCTTGTCCTGGCCAAGGTCACATGGTCAATGGAGATCAGGTCCCCTATAGTTTTGGCTATGCCCTACAGCCAATATTCATTAAAGAACTGGGCAGGTAGACTCTAGATACAAACCCAAATAGGGGTAATGTTAATATTTTGCTTTTTAGGGTCGAAATATTCACCCCATCATCTGAGAAAAAGGCTCCTTTTGCCTAGAAACCAAGGACCTCTTGTTAAAATATGGTTAGCATCCTCCATATTGTTAAAACAGATAATGAAGAATGCTCGAGTTAGAGCTACAAACTCCAATCTGCCTACCAATCGCCATTTAACCGTCGTCTAAGCCCTGATAGTCTCCATGTCTAACCTACCTCCCAAAAACTTGCCTACCAGGTAGAATTATTCCATTAAAATAAAAGGGCTCATGGAACTTGTTGGGGCTAAAATTTTATTATTTATTGGAACTAGGGGTGGAAGAGAGAGAACCTCATTTATTTTTCCTCTAAGAGTCTCAGCAAAAGACAACCACTTCTTGGGCCCTGCATTGTCCTTCGTATAATTTTTGTTTGGGTCTTCTCGAGGAGGGTCAAGCCCCCGTGTGATGCCCACCTCCAAATCTACCACAACCTGACTGCCTTCTTCTGGATCCTCTCTTGATCCATGCTCGAGATTTCCACCCACCCCTTACGTACCTACTCTACCTCTACCGCCTTGGCTAAGATTCTTGCCCAAAAAATTCAAACCCTCACTCCCACCGCACTCGCTAAACCTCAACTCACTCATTCCTCTTGCTGAAGGAGAATAGAAGAAAAAAATATTCTTTGTTGTTACATGGTATTGATGCTTGACTAAAGCCTTATCTTCTTAATTTTAACTTTATTTAATATGTTTATTATTATAATATTTAAAAAAAATTTCAAGCAAGCCATACACAGATAATTATCATATTATTATAATACTACCATATGATCACAATGTACTAAAAGTGAGACCCATATAAATGTCATATAACCAATTAAAAAAAACCATATAAATAATTTTTTTTTGCTAGAAAATAAGGGGTTGTACTCGGGTCTCCCACCCTTCACAATTCACAACTCTCTCCTTTAGATCTTGAGAGTTTACAAAAAAAATTAATCGTCATCTCAATTGAGATGATATAGCTAGATACCTACATCATTTTTTTTTGGTTACATAGGTGAATTGGTTACAACCATGATTTTTAGTAACTTCTAGCATAGGGTTCAAACCATCAATGACTGCTTCTCGTTAACGTTAACTCGACATGACATGGGAACCACTAGTCGCTTAAGGATCGTATCATCATCATCGATCTAGCGCATCACTTAGAGGAGTCAAAACAGACTACTGCCTTTGCCAAGCTTGGCATGCCCACGGGTTTTGAACCTAGGTCTCCTCTTGGTAAGTGCCCAAGATTACCAATCCACCTAGCCCCGCGGACAATACCTACATCATTTTCATTAAATGTCTAAAATATTGATTTTTATTTTCTAGATACTCTTCAAATTTTTGTATAAATACAAAATTTTAGAATTCAGCATCCTTCTTGACATTTTTTTTATAGTGGCCTTCACAATACCAAAACTCCACCTCGATTATCTATGCATCACATCTTAGTAGAGTAATATTTCTAAAACATGGCACTATCATTATCCACTTTACCATATGTGTATTGCTAGTTTCCTTCCTCAAGTACGAGTGCAACCACAAAAATTATAATGAATAATTTATATGAAAACACATTATTGTTATAAAATAAAACAAATATTACCAATGAAAAACATTAAAGTAAATCTTAATTGTTATTTGATTCAGGTAGTCAACATTTTCTTGTCAACTTCAACTAAACTTAATACTTCCTCTAATCACGGAAAATACAATTTAACTTCACAATCCTTAATTAAAACTCGTTTATTGGTTAGCCAATATACACATTTTTTTCCTTCCCTTAACGTATGTGTAAACTTGATTTATTCAAACTCTATAGCAAGGTCTTAAATTTCTATAATTATATCTTGTATGTTCCATAAAGCATTTACTTTCCTTAAAATTGTATTTGTTACTATGAGTGAATCACCTTTCATCCATACTTTGTTCCATTTTAATTTTTTGCATATTTTTAACCCTTCCAAAGTTGCCCAAGCTTCAACTTCATTATTTGTCTTAAATCCACTATTGTAAGCATGATGAGACAAAATCTCTCATCTATTATTTCTAATTATTCCCCCTCATGCTAGTCCTGGATTTCCTTTTGATGCTCCATCAAAATTCAATTTGACCAACTTTGCATCTGGTGGTTTCCACTTTATATTTTTAGCCTTCTTTTTGTTTCTCCTATACCTAACATCATAATTCCAATTGATGATTTAACTCCATCTATCAAGGATCTTTGCTTTTAGATTAGGGATTGGATGAGTTAATAGGGCTGGTTTAGACTCCTCTATAGCTAAAAAAATCTTTCTTTTAATTACTTCTAAACTACTTTTTTTAAAGTATTCTTTTATTCCTTTCTAGACATACAATCCAAAGTATTGTATCTTATTTTGGATATGGAAAATAAAAGCACTATGCTTTGAATGTTCCTTTAAAAGATAGAATTGATGATGAAAGCTACAAGAATCTTTTTAAGTTTATTATTAAGAAGGTGATGGAAGTATATCAAGCAGAAGCAGTTGTCCTACAAGTGGAGCACTCTCTCATAGAAAAATATAGAATTCTTCAATTAATCAATCAGAGGACATGTTTGCATGAATTATATATTTTGAGTTGTTCTTAAATATTAACAAAACATATATCTTTATAAGTTATAGATTTTAAATTGTTCTTAAAGGTTAACATAACATTGTTATAGTCTTTACATATAATTTAAGTTATTTTTAAATTTATGAATGAAAAATAATAAAAATGTTCACATTACAAGAAATAATAATTATTATACTATTATAAAGTGCAAGGACTACTATCATTTTCTACATATCTCAAAAAGACATTACTAGTAAATAGGTGTCTCTTACTTGCTTGACTTTTTTTACTTCTGTCATTTAACTTTAAAAGCTAAACAATGTTCTTTAAGTCTTTAGGAAGAATTACCTTCTAAAGAAAAAATAAAACATGTTTTTTAAATGTCAATAGAACATTGTTATAGTCTTTGCATATAATTTAAGTTATTTTTAAATTTATGATCCAAAAATAATAAAAATTTTCACATTACAAGAAATAATTATTATTATAATATTATAATGTGCGAAGACTACTATCATTTTATACATATCTCAAAAAGATATGTATAATAAATAGGTGTCTCTTCACTTATGTAACCAAAAATAAACAAATAAATAGGTGTCTCTTGCTTGCTTAACTTTTTTACTTGTGTATTTTAACTTTAAAAGTTGGGCAATGTTCTTTAGGAAGAATTATCTTCTAAAGAAAAAATAAAACATATTTTTTAAGTCGCTTTAAGGGAAAAACTGGGTAAATGTTTTTCCACCTTTAATATAAGTTATATTTTAAAAATGGATCTTATGAAAGGTTACATCTACAATTCCGCGCAGTTTTTTCATTGAATTTGTTGAAGTACAAAACTTCTTGTGATGGCTATATAGATGGAGGTATGCATTATGTTTGTAGGTAATTTGGTGAAGACTCCATATTGGCATTTTGTGTGGAGCTATTTGATAGCTATTCAGAAAATAGGTATCATATTTAACCTTAAAGGTTCAGATGGATTGGTAAGTGCTAGTATAACTAAACACTTACCAAGAAAAAAACCTAAATTCAATGCCATGTGAGATTTAAACGATTAAACTAAGTAATGCGATGTCGTGGGGCCTTTGCTAGGAACTCCAACTTTTGTACATTCCAAACCTCCCATCACACCGTCGAAATAGAAATTTTATTTTATCTTCAATCAAAAGGCTTGAGCAATTATATCGCTTCTTGGCAGGAGCGACTTTATACCTTATTGTGTGGATGTTAGGAATATTTACAAGGACTTGAATTGAATTGAATGCACGTAATTCAACGTTGCATGTCTGTCACTCCCTTTGTTTTGTTTAACAATGGATCGAATTGATAGGTCGTGAGAAGAGATAAAGTGGCATTGGAGAATGAGAAAATGAGAAAAGTAGGCGAGAGTGAATTGGATCATACTACTCCATGATTTTTCTTTCGAAATGATTTTTTTCTCATTATCTTATCTAGTTTAGAAATAAGGGATAAAATAATGGATGGTGGCCCTTGGTTTAGTGAAAAAGATGCATTATATTTAATACCATGAAGTGAGAATTCTTATATAGATACAAAGACTATTAAAAGGCTTATGGTGTGGATTAGTATTTTTGGACTTTCTTTTCAATTCATCATAAGGGTATTTTAAATAATATTGTTAATACTCTAAGCGAGTTCATCCAAGAGGGACCAAATACTAATAAGAGAAGGCATGTTGGATACACTTGAATATGTGTTGCCATGGATATTTAAAAAAATATTTACCACTATCCATTAGGATTTAATATGAGGTAAGAGAATGATTATGAAAACATTAAATTCTAATATCATAAATATTATGAAATCAATTGCATGTCAAGAGAATGTAAATTGAAATTGATGGAGAAAGAGATGTAAATTTTGGGCATGAGGCAAACTTTAATGTATAACAAGGAGCTTGTATCATAGGACAAGTGGATCAATGCAAGGATTTTCCACTCCTAAGAAAGTGGTAATAAAAATCCTTGTGTGTCATTAAATGACAAAGGCTATTATAGTTCACTCAAATAAACCATTAGAAGAAAAAATGACACAAGGTATGAGGAAGTACAATGTGCAAGTTCACATATGGATGGATTCAAAGGTGTAAAGGAAGATGGAAAGGCAATTTTAAATCAAAGGAAGATGGGGCGACAAATTTTAAAGAAAATAAGGTCAATGGGGTCAAGGTTAATATAAGGTTTCAAGAGCAACACAATAATGAAAAGCATATGTAGGACATCCAAGAAAATTTAGGATTTCCAATGAAGCATAAGAAAGTAATGACTATGGAGGATCATCCATTCACTTTTAAGGTTTTTAGGACAACATAAAGAAGAATGTGTTTATGAGGCTATTCCTTGCATTTCACATTCTTTATGGCAACATAAATCTTTATAAGATAAGTCTCATTATGGAAAATATGAAAAAGTAGAAGATATTGATGAAGATGAGAGTGTTAGTGGAAATATGAAAAGGAGAGGAAGACCATCAAAGCATGAACAAAGAGAAATAGAAACTCAAAGGGATATTGATTTATTAAGCCAAATAGAAATATCATAGGTGTTAACAAGAAGTGGGGTTAAGCCCACTAAAATAAAAAAGTGATGATGATGAAAATGATACCATCGAATATTAGGGGTATGAATAAAATCCATAAAAAAGAGTTGCTAAGGAATTAATAGGTTGTTATAGTCCTAAGGTTATTTAATAAAATAAATAAAATTAAGTAGTGAAGAATGTAAAGATGATTTTAAAAATATTTGGAATATGAGTGATTGTCTAGTATTTTCTTCTATAGGAGCCTCATGCAATATTGTAACAATATAGGACAAATGCAAATGGGATGGGTAATTGTTAGAAGAAAAAAGTAAATGGGTTTCTAGACTATTTTGTAGGAAAGGAAAAACATAGTAGTTAGGTTTATAAATGTATATGACCCAACTATATATACTTTTGAAATATGTTAGAAGGACTTCAACATACTTTTATCAAACACAATGAATGATTCATTGTAATATATAGATTATTGGGGGTGATTTCAACATTGTTTTATCTCCTTTGGGAATGAAGAGTGGTATTCTAGGATGATCTAAATCAATGTCATATTTTGCTTCATTTTTCAATTCAAATAGACTTTAGTATGCAAGTGCTTCAAGTTTTAAATATGAATGGGATAATAGATGCATTGGGGAAACTCTAGAAATTGAATCCAACCTCAAAAATTTACAAAAAGTAGTAGAAACCAATGGAATGTATTATTATTATTATATGAGAGGAAAACAAGTACTTTTAAATTATCATATTGCATTGAAAAAGGAATCTTATTGGTTCCAAAAATGTAAGGAGAAGTGGCTCAAGAAAGGATATAGAAATACAAAAAAAAACATGTTATAATACAAATATTTTTTTCTTTTTATTACATCAAAAAAATTTAACTCTAGTTGGAAGAAATATTGAGGAAGAAGAATATATAAGAAAGGAAGCAATTAATTATTTTAAACTAGGCAAGATAAGGAGCCATAGTATAAGCTTGTGCACAATATTACATCAATTATCACACAAGGACAAAAGAAAAATTTGATGAAGATATCTATGGAGGAGCTACATGAAGCATTTTTCTCTTTCCATCCTAACAAGGCACCTAGCCAAGAAATGCGAGATAAAATATTTTGATAATTTTTGTCCAATAAGCCTTTATAATATGATTTATAAAATTATTTAAAAATTATGCCAAACAAGTTGAAATGTATTCTATATTTTGTTATCTCATAGGAACAATATGGCCCCATAAGGAGGGGGATCGGGGGGCGGATTCCTCCTGTAAATTCAAAAAAAAAAAAAAATAGGAACAATATGGTTTTGTTCGTCGTAAAAAATTCTTGATGGTATAAATATTACATAGGAGGCCATACGTTCTCTTCATTCCATGAAAAATCAAGTATGCTTAAAAAATTAGATATGAAAAAAGCACATGATAGGGTTTCCTAAAGTTTTCATGTACATGATATTCTCAAAAGGTTTGGTTTTGATTATAGTGGTATGAATTGACTAAATATTGTTATAGCATTGTAAAATATTCTATTTTGATCAATGGTTCTCCTCTTGATTACTTTAAGTCATCTTGTGGACTTTGCCAAGGTGATCTACTATCTCCTTATCTATTCATTATTCTTGTGGATGCATTAAAGAGAGATTTCTCCAAGGCAAAAATGGAAGAAAAAATAAAAGGTATTCAAGTTGCAAAAAATGGTCTCTTTGAATCTCATCTCCAATTCATTTATAACACTTTTTTGGACCATCTCTTGGTTGACGAGGCCATGGAGTTTGAATTAATACTATAATTATATGAGAAGGCTAGTGGACAATTGATTAGTACTAGAAAATACTAGATTGTTTTCATTATAAGTACCATATTTTTACAATGAATTATTGTGAATATTTTAAGGTTTAAAATTGAAAAAATTATATTAACCTACTTGAGTGTTCCTTTGTCTCATACAGAAAATAACAATGACCTTCAAATATCTTGTTTGGATAGAATGAAAGCTTGTTTGGTAGGTTGGAAAGGCAAGTTCTTAAGCATGATAGGAAGGTTACAACTCATACAGACTACATTACAATCCATCCCTATCTATATGATGTCACTTTCAAGATTGCCAATAGGTATAACATCAAACATTGATAAAATTTAAAGAGAACCTTTGAAAAGGATGAAAGAAAAAAATTTGGTTTCCTCTTTGTAAGTGGGATAGGTTCTATAAAGGAAAGGATATTGGAGAAATAGGCTTGTTGAGTTATAGACTTATGAGTTTGGCATCAGGGATAAAGCTTGGGTGGAGACTATTTAGAGATCAAGGAAAGAATTGGGAAAAAGAAATTATTTCAAAAATATATAGGTTCCATTGATGTAATGAAGTTATCAAGGAAAATAACCCTACCTAAAGGATCATCAATATGGAACTTCATATCAAATATTTTATGATTGATTAAAAAAATACATATTAGATGGTTAGTCAATGAGAGGAATTATGTAAATATTTGGTTTGATACTTGACTAAAGCCTTATCTTCTTAAATTTAACTTTATTTAATATGTTTATTATTATAATATTTAAAAAAACCTTATTTAATATGTTTACTATTATAATATTTAAAAAAAAATTCAAGAAATCCATACACACATAATTATCATATTATTATAATACTCCTTCTATGGTGTATTTACTTTTGTTTTTTCTTTCTGATGGGATATGTGATCGGTTTCTATGAATTAAATTTAGGTTTCTATAACTAGAAATTTTTATATTTTTAATTTTATAATATTTAAAAAAAACTTTGCCTTTAGGCTTTTATTATAAAATTACTCACCTTTAGTTTTTTTTATAAAAAAATGACAAATACATTTCATGAACACAAGTTTTTTTTTTTTATTTGGTAAATGAAGGGGTTTTGAGGTCTCCAAACCTACTACAATAGGCTAAGATATGGCATGAGAATGCACTAAAATATAGCACTAAATAAAAACCAACCAAGGGGTAGGAATAATAGGCCACCCTCAACAAGGTAAAATAGATAGGGCCCCATACAAACAACATACCATAAAAGTTGGGTAACAACAACTAAAGGAACCAGGCCTCTCTCAGTAAAACAAAACAAAGAGGGCCCCATACAACCAACATAAAATATAAGCTGATATCAAATGCTAAAAGAATATTATAGCAGAGCTAGTTCAGGGTTGCTATATCCATCTGCTTACTAACCATGTCCCATATCTCGTTGACAAAGGAAACCACAACCTGTAATGTACCTAGAAGAGTAGAGTGTTTTTCCTCTAGTATAGATAAACACATCACCACATCATCACAAGAGTAAAAAACATCACCATATCACCATAAGAGCATACAACGAGGATACCATTAGGACCGAGGCCAAGAAAATTTTGACCAACATCCACACAAAGATGCCCAACTGATGATAGTCAGATAAAAAGGTTAGGGGACTTGTGAATATCACCAATTAAGATGGCCCATCCAATCAAGCATAAAATAAAAAATCTAGCAAAGAGTCCATAGAGTGAACTCCCATACCAAGCCTTATGTATAACCAACAACTAACCGTGATAATCGAAAATAAGAGATTCAAGGTCTTGGGGGAAATTATCCAACCAGACCCTCAGGCCTTGTTGAGAAAGATCCAAGTTGGCCATATAATTTGCCACCTTATTGCCTTCTCGATAAATATGTTGAACTTTGAACTCCTCTCTTGATTTCAGAATTCTAAACACCTCTGCTAGAATATTAGAAATGCTTCAGTGAAGATTGCTACTAGAATTGGCAATATTTACTATATTTAAAGAGTCCTCTTCTACAATGATTTTCTTATATTTAATTGCTAAGAAAAAACTAAAAAAATCCATAGCTGCACTATTCGAACAAAAGTATGTAAGATCATTTAGTTTGTGCGGTTTTATAAAATTTACATGTTAATGTTAGGAATATAACAAGTGTCTCAATATATGTTTTTTAGCTAATAATTTATAAGGACTATTAAAAGGTAGCAGTTAGGATTTAAATGATTAAACTAAATAATGTTGTGTGTGGTTTCTATGGGACATTGTGTGGTTAGAGTTTTAGGTTTTCTTTGAAAAGAAGCAGGTTCAAACCACCATGAAACATGGTATATGTGACTTTGTGTAAAAAAATAAATAATACACCGTAGGTCTCCCCATGAAATAACCCTCCGTTGTATTAAATTAGGTACCAAGAGTAAAGGGGGAAAAAAAAAAAAAAAAAGGAAGAGTAAAGAGTTGGGATTGAATTAGACATGGTATTGATGCTTGACTAAAGCCTTATCTTCTTAACTTTAACTTTATTTAATATGTTTATTATTATAATATTTAAAAAAACTTTTCAAGCAAGCCATACACACATAATTATCATATTATTATAATACTACCATATGATCACAATGTACTAAAAGTGAGACTCATATAAATGTCATATAACCAATTGAAAAAAATCATATTTGCTAGAAAACAAGGGGTTGTACTCAGGTCCCCCACCCTTCACAAGTCACAACTCTCTCCTTTAGAGCTTGAGAGTTTACAAACAAATTCAATCCTCATATCAATTGATATGAAATAGCTAGATACCTACATCATTTTCATTAAATGTCTAAAATCTTGATTTTTATTTTCTAGATACTCTTCAAATTTTTGTATAAATACAAAATTTTAGAATCCAACATCCTTCTTGACATTTTTTTATAGTAGCCTTCACAATACCAAAACTTCACCTCGATTATCTATGCATCACATCTTAGTAGAGTAATATTTCTAAAACGTTGCACTATCATTGTCCACTTTATCATATTTGGATTGCTAGTTTCCTTCCTCAAGTATAAGTGCAACCACAAAAATTATAATGAATAATTTATATGAAAACACATTATTGTTATAAAATAAAACAAATATTACCAATGAAAAACTTTAAAGTAAATCTTAATCGTTATTTGATTCAGGTAGTCAACATTTTCTTGTCAACTTCAACTAAACTTACTACTTCCTCTAACCACGGAAAATAGAATTTAACTTCACAATCCTTAATTAAAACCCCTTTATTGGTTAGCCAATCTACACATTTTTTTCCTTCCCTTAACGCATGTGTAAACTTGATTTATTCAAACTCTATAGCAAGGTCTTAAATTTCTATAATTATCTCTTGTATGTTCCATAAAGCATTTGCTTTCCTTAAAATTGTGTATGTTACTATGAGTGAATCACCTTTCATCCATACTTTGTTCCATTTTATTTTTTTGTATATTTTTAACCGTTCCAAAGTTGTCGAAGCTTCAACTTCATTAATTTTCTTAAATCCACTATTGTAAGCATGATGAGACAAAATATCTCATCTATTATTTCTAATTATTCCCCCTCATGCTGGTCCTAGATTTCCTTTTGATGCTCCATCAAAATTCAATTTGACCAACTTGCATCTGGTGGTTTCCACTTTCTATTTTTAGCCTTCTTTTTGTTTCTCCTATACCTAACATCATAATTCCAATTGATGATTTAACTCCATCTATAAGTATCTTTGCTTTTAGATTAGGTATTGGATGAGTTAATAGGGTTGTTTTAGACTCCTCTATAGCTAAACAAATCTTTATTTTATTTACTTCTAAACTACTCTTTTTTAAATATTCTTTTATTCCTTTCTAGACATACAATCCAAAGTATTGTATCTTATTTTGGATATGGAAAATAAAAGCACTATGCTTTGAATGTTCCTTTAAAAGATAGAATTGATGATGAAAGCTACAAGAATATTTTTAAGTTTATTATTAAGAAGGTGATGGAAGTATATTAAGCAAAAGCAGTTGTCTTACAAGTGGAGCACTCTCTCATAGAAAAATATAGAATTCTTCAATTAATCTATCAGAGGACATGTTTGCATTAATTATACATTTTAAGTTGTTCTTAAAGATTAACAAAACATACATTTTTATAAGTTATAGATTTTAAATAGTTCTTAAAGGTTAACATAACACTGTTATAGTCTTTACATATAATTTAAGTTATTTTTAAATTTATGATTGAAAAATAATAAAAATGTTCACATTACAAGAAATAATAATTATTATAGTATTATAAAGTGCAAGGACTACTATCATTTTCTACATATCTCAAAAAGACATTACTAATAAATAGGTGTCTCTTACTTGCTTGACTTTTTTTACTTCTGTCATTTAACTTTAAAAGCTAAGCAATGTTCTTTAAGTCTTTAGGAAGAATTCCCTTCTAAAGAAAAAATAAAACATGTTTTTTAAAGGTTAATAGAACCTTGTTATAGTCTTTGTAAGTGGGATAGGCTCTATAAAGGAAAGAATATGGAAGGAACATGCTTATCGATTTATAGACTTATGAGTTTGGCATGAGGGACAAAGATTGGGTGGAGACTATTTAAAGATCAAGAAAAGAATTGGACAAAAAAATTATTTCAAAAATATATAGGTTCTATTGTTGTAATGAAGTTATCAAGGAAAATAACCCTCCGTAAAGGATCATCAATATGGAACTTCATATCAAATATTTTATAATTGATTAAAAAATTGCATTATGTAAATATTTGGTTTGATGTTTGACTAATACCTTATATTCTTAACTTTAACTTTATTTAATATGTTTATTATTATAACATTTAAGAAAACTTTATTTAATATGTTTACTACTATAATATTTAAAAAACTTTTCAAACAAGCCATATACACAAGATTATCATATTATTATAATACTCGTTCTATGGTGTACTTATTTTTTTTTCTTTTTCGGATGGAATATGTGATCGGTTTATCTCAATTAAATTTAAGTTTCTATAACTAATAATTTAATATTACTCAGGTGTTGTAGGTGAGTTGGAGAGGAGAGGGCAATCCTCCAAAGGAGGTCCTAGGTTCAAATCTCCACCTACCAAAAAGTTGAATTAGGTATCCAAAATCCAATTGATAATGTTGATACGGGTAAAGTTGGGTGCGACGGTGTACAACCCCCGGTCTCTCAAACAAAAAAAATATGTAAAGTCATTTAGTTGTACGGTTTCATGAAATTTAAATGTTAATGTTATGAATACAACAAGCATCTCAATATACGTTTTTGAGCTAATAGTTTATACGAAATATTAAAATGTAGCAGCTAACCTTATTCCTGCCATGTAGGATTTAAACCATTAAACTTAATAATGGGATGTCGTGGGCCCTTTTCTAGGAAGTCCAGATTTTGTACATTTCAAACCTCCCATCACACCCTAGGAATGGGAATTTTATTTTATTTGCAATTAAAAGGTCTGAACAATTATATCACTTCTTGGCAGGAGTGTATTTATACCTTATTGATGTTAGGAATATTTTAAATTGTAGTGGTGTTATTTACGTTTTTGAGCTAATAGTTTATACGAAATATTAAAATGTAGCAGCTAACCTTGTTCCTGCCATGTAGGATTTAAACCGTTAAACTTAATAATGGGATGTCGTGGGCCCTTTTCTAGGAAGTCCAGATTTTGTACATTTCAAACCTCCCATCACACCCTAGGAATAGGAATTTTATTTTATTTGCAATTAAAAGGTCTGAACAATTATATCACTTCTTGGCAGGAGTGTATTTATACCTTATTGATGTTAAGAATATTTTAAATTGTAGTGGTGTTATTTAGCAAAGAAGTAGTTTAATTTAAATTTTTTAAGTGCGTGTCAGATCGGTGATGACCGTGTGAACATTGAGCAATTAAATATTTTAAGTGCGTGTCAGATCGGTGATGACCGTGTGAACATTGAGCGACTGGTGGTCTTCATCTCACAACAGACGGGTTAACAACAACAAGACGATATAGTGGGTTATAGGGAGTAGTCTAATTCAAATCTTTTGAGTGCGTGTTAGACCAATGATGACAGTGTGAACATTGTGCAACCGGTGGTCTCCATCTCACAAGAGACGTGTTAACCACAAGAGGACGATATAATGGGTTATAGAAAACAACCCCAAGATTCGAACCCTCCTTGTAGTAGGAAAAAAATGTGGATGTAACCAATTCCCTTAAGAGGTTATAGGGGCAGCCCTTAGATTCGAACCTTATGCAACCCCAAGATTCCATGTAGTGGTTTATAAAGAGCAACCTAAGATTCGAATCCTACTTGGTAGTAGAAAAGAACTCTGGATGTAACCTATTCCCCTTAAGGTTATAAGGACAGCCCCAAGATTCAACCCATGTATGTTACCACTAAAAAAATGCTTTGGATACTCGTTCTATGGTGTATTTTATCTCCAATTTTAAAAGGTCTGAACAATTATATCGCTTCTTGGTAGGAGCAACTTTATGTTACCACTAAAAATGCTTTGGATACTCGTTCTATGGTGTATTTTATCTGCAATTTTAAAAGGTCTGAACAATTATATCGCTTCTTGGTAGGAGCAACTTTATACCTTATTGTGTGGATGTGAGGAATATTTATAAGGACTTGAATTGAATTGAAACATTGCATGTCTCTCACTCCTTTTGTTTTGTTTAACAATGGATCGAATTGATAGGTCGGGTTATCATTCGTCATGGGAGAGAGTACAATTTATTGGCTATTACATTATATTGATAATGATGCAAACATTATGTATTGGGTGGTCATCGGTGGATAGGCAAACATTCTCACCAACTCAACTGAGAAAGGAGAATGAAAACTAACAAGCCGTCAAACAAACACTTACGGTGTGTGTCCACTTGGCAGCCGGATATTCTTTAAGTATCAAAATCGTTATGACCGGTAAAAGCTGTTTTTTTGTTTTTTCATTACTTTGGCCGCAAGATATTTGAATTAGCCGTTGGCCGTAAAACAATATGCAGGGGCTCCAATTTTCACCAAGATATTGAATTAGCCGTTGGCCGTAAAACAATATGCAGAGGCTCCAATTTTCATCAAGATATTTGAATTAGCCGTTGGCCGTAAAACAAAATGCAGAGGCTCCAAATCAGCCCGCCCGCCATGGGAGACAAAACAGCGAGGTGGTGCCTGAGGGGTTCCATCACAGACACAGCATCGTATCTCCGGTAGGGAAGGAGATCTTTGGATACATGCCACCCGAGTACGTGGAGTCTGATCTGATCGGGCTACAGCCAGATCTACGAGAAGATTGGGGTCTGGATCTGAATCGAAGACACACAGGGAGTCCGTCGAAATTCTTCGAAATCGATAAATCTGCAGGCTGGGGTTGCGCAGCGTAGGCTACGGGAGGCGACATGAGGAACGATGCGCACGCTCAGACTCTTGCTGTTGCTTCTGTTATGGAGTTTTCTGTATGCAAAGGTAAGGTTAACCTCCTCTATTTATTCTCCAACTCTGTATGTTTGAATTTAAAAAGTAAAAAGTAGATTTTAAGTTGTCCCTGAGAAGCTATCCCCTCACTTCCTTTCCTTCCAAGGATGCTCAACCACTATCATACCATTACCATTACCATTACCAACCCTTCCTCTCCTCCTCGGAAAGAGCTGACCTATCTATGACTCCCCATTACTTCTAAAAGCAGTAATAAAAAAAAGAAACACTCCTTTTCAAAAACAAAAAAAGGCATAGGCATGTCAAATAAGTTTCTGTAGGGCCGTTTTCCTTCCTACTAACTTTAACTTTGATAAAGGAGGTAAAATATTAGAGAAAATCCTTAACATCTATTCTGCACCTGCACCTGTTAACTTTAATTTTGATAAAGGAGGTAAAATATTAGAGAAAATCCTTATAGAAAGGTTAACCTCTATTATTCTCCACCTCTGTGTTTCAATCTTTTAAAAACATATGCGTCTACACTTGAAACCTCTCCCTCTCCCTCTCCCTCTCCCTCTCCCTCTGTGTTTCAATCTTTTAAAAACATATTTTATTTAAATGCGTCTACACTTGAAACCTTTCCCTCTCCCTCTCCCTCTCCCTCTAAACTTTCTGCGACTGTCATAAACTTTTTATAACATTTGTATCAAAATAACATGTCCGTCCGCCTGCTAATTTTTTATTTATTTATTTTTTATTATTATGACAAAAGACAAGATGGCATTGTATTGACATGAACTCCATCTCAAGGGCAAATGTGTTTTTTTGGGTGCATGAACGGTATTGCTCAAAGTTCCCACCCTTGTTAGTCCTTTGTGATTCCCAAAAAAGGATCCCTTTGTTTCATATCCTACTTTTTTTTCGCAATTAAATCAAAAATCATTTGAAGCTTCTGTGAAAAAAAATATTTTGTTTTGTTGTTTAATCTCTATCTATAGTCTTGCTACTCACATTACAAAAAACTAACTGTTGCCACATTGTTCCTTTGTCTCTCTCTCTGAGCCCTCCGGTGTAAGAGATGCTCATCCCATATTCTCTAGGAATTAAAATGTGCATCGCCAAACAAATTTAGGAGTATTTCATTAATCTATTTTTGGGTTATGTTTTATTCATGTCCATATGTTGTAGTTTGACTTCATGGTGTGAGGTACAAAATTGTTTTAATAATTCAAATTAGCATTTAGTATAGTTGACCTAGGTGGAAAGATTGTCACGATGAGGACTTCACTACAACCTAATTTTAAGTGTATCCCCTTACAATGTATAAAATATTTTAATTTATTTTATTACCATATGTAATTAACAAATCAAAATTGAGGGGTTCCACTAAAATAGTCACTGAATGGATCTCTCCTCTCCAGCCGTACATTCAGATTTACCAACACTCTGAAAACATAGAAAGGTAAATCGCTCATTTAGTTTTAGCAGACACGAAAGTCAAACGATATCTTATTGCAATAATGACAATGTGAAAACTGTGTGATGTAAACATTTTTGGTCCATTCAATTTCCCTATGTTTTTTAACTTTTGTCAAACAGGAGTATTTATTCCTGAAATCAGGCCTGAATTTTTTTTTTTATAGTGGGAGGATTTCATTGTTTGTGCTAGTTTGAATAAATTCTATTGAGAGCCAGCTAGATCGTACTTGAAACACATCGCTACCCACTATTAATATTTCAATACTGTGCTCGTAAAAGTTATGTGTTGTCACGACCTTCAATTAGTACAAAATACGGATTGCCTATTTTCATGTCTTTTATCCTTTAATAAATGTTTTCTTATAGTTTTTATTTGTCTAGGAAACAATTCTCCTCTTCACAAGGACGCCGAAGAATTCAATGTTTTCTTATATTTTATTTGTCCCTAGTAAACAATTATCCTCCTCACTAGAAAATATGAAAAAGTTTTCGGTTACGATTTAAAAAATATATATAACTCCTCTTCTACACGATACTTAAGTAGGTCTAAATCCTTGCTTTAGATCCGTACTTTTACTTAAATAGTGTTAAATGCTGTAAACAATGAAACTTTGAGTAGTCTCCACAAACACATAAATGATGTTCTTCATTCGTGGAGATCTCACCTTGACTATCGTGGAGTCCACCAGCACTTAAAAATAATAATAGCTTTAGTTTTATATGTTTCATGTTTCATGTTTCATGTTTATTTTTTATTTTTTAATATATATATATATATACCATTACTATGTCTCTCATACATATTGTATTTATCTTGTTATAATATAATTTGTTCTAATTGTTTTTTATTAATTTTTTTTATTATTAAAATTCGTTGTTAGTTTAATTTTGGAGTTTTTTAGGATTTATATTTTGTTAATTTGTGCTCTTAGTTGTGATTTAGTGATTACCATTTTGTAATATTTTAAGTTTAGTCCAATCATCTATCATATTGAGTTTTCATTCTTCTTTGTTTTTTAACTATTGTATTCTATTTTAAAAATTTATATTTTCTTTGTATTTCATGCAAAAAAATATATTTTTCATATTTTAATTTTTTATTTTTAATTTAATATTTATTTATATTCAGCTCAAGATTAAGAACGGTCAACTTGGCAAACACTCATTTTTTAACATTTTTGAGTGATAGGTTATGTAAGATGGATTAGAGTAAAATAGTTTATTTAATATATAGTTATTTTCATTGTATAATCTATTTTAAAAAACTTTATTCATAGGATTAAGGTCTTCATTTTTTAAAGTAAATATTTTATGAGTTTAAAATTTTTTATATAGAAGGATTTAATTGTCTAATATATACATATTTTCTCTTATATAATATATAAATATTTGCGCTCAACTAGGGGAAGTACTTGGGCCAACATCTCTGCCCTAAAACTCATTGTGAGGAGTACCCTAGATTTTTTTTTTTTTTTAATCTTGATTTATTTTTAGTATTATTATTAAATTATTTATAAAAATTTTGTAGTGTTTAATATTAAGTATTTATTGTATTATGAAATTAATTATTTTCAAAAAAAATTTATGTGGGATTGATATGGACCCCAATTGTATTATCTTATAGTATTAGTACATGTATTTGTTAGAACCTCTATCCTAACATCCCATTAATTTGTAATGATGTCATATGTTAATAGTCAATACTGAATAGAGTAGGATTATATATTGTATTGCCTTCCCAAGTAGGAGGAATCTTGAATCTTAAATAAAAACTTAATATTTTAACCCTTTGTCTCCTCAAGTGGGTGCGCCCCATGCCCTATGTCTTGTTGAAATGTTTGCATTAGTCTTGGGAAGTTTGGGAAAGCGTGGTATGCATATCCCATAGGTTAAATTATTACTTTGGATGTGATATTTTGTGCTCGTCTTTCCTTTGCTAGGCTACTCTATTCTAACAAACTTCTTTAGGAAAAAAGGAAAAAAAAGCATGAAGTAATGTAGAAAGTAAATTGCATAAAAGTAAATCTACCTAGTCTATCTAAGGGTGGCAATGCGTCAAATACCTAATAAGACCCTCTCGTGTTGCAAAAAGTTGAGTGAACACATACGTAATGGTTCAAAGTGCACAAGGAACATAGGTCCCCCCAATATTATACGATAAAATAGAACACTTACACTAGAACCATGACAAGGATTTCATCAGTATTAATAAATTCTTATTAATACAAATTTCAAGTTAAATACATGCAAAGGAAAGAGGTTTAAAAACTCCTTGATCAACTACACAAGGCTTGAGTTGGGCCAAGACACAGGAGAGA
This sequence comes from Wollemia nobilis, assembly GCA_028583015.1. Lineage (NCBI taxonomy): Eukaryota > Viridiplantae > Streptophyta > Pinopsida > Araucariales > Araucariaceae > Wollemia > Wollemia nobilis. The sequence continues at coordinate 81,482 of JAQPPZ010001773.1, read as the reverse complement.
AAAAAGAAAGTACCCCTTAGGAGAACGAGTAGATTTTTAATAAATTATAATTAGAAGAATAATATATATTTATAGATAATACATGATGAAAAGGATTGAAAATCCAACTAACTTCATATTATTTACAAACTCATTATATAGGCTCTAATGGCCCAAAATACATAACCAAACCCATCAAATCATGGATTTGATCCAATATGCTTAACCATAAGCTACAAAAGTGCAAAGGAGAATGCACGTAACTTCTAAGTTAAGAGGAAAGGAATAATGCTAACTATAAGATCCATTTTAGCTATCTTGAAGTACACACTTCCTACTTTGAGTTCACACTTACTAACTAACACTCTAAATGACAACTAGAAGATAACTAGTGCCCACAAGTGCATGTGAGAAGGAGACTCACTTACAATATTAATTTGCAAGAAATAAACTATGCAAACCTAGCTAGGAACTACTAGAGGGGTCATATGAGTGATCAAACATCAATCCTCATCATGCCTCCCCACAATAGAAGCATTGGCCTCCAATGCTTTCAGAAGAGTAGGAAAGTCACGGGACATCTGATGAAAAGAAATCCAACGAGCTTGATGCGACAATTGTCCTCGTCGAGCCACAAGATATGAGGTGGTAGACCCCTAGCGAGTCTGTCGAGTCTTTGTGTCATAGATCTGATCGGAATCCAATGGTAACTGAGAATCAAGAACCACGTCCACAGGATGACTGATAGCTGGTGCAGTCTCCAATGTAGAGTCAAAGTACAACTTCAAAAGATCTACATTGACGACGTCATGAATTCCCAAGTGTGCGAGAAGATCAAGGCGAAAAGCATTCTCGGACACCTGTTGAAGAATAGTATAAGGCCCATAGCGAATCGGTTTGATTTTACTATGAGTCTTATCAGTAAAATGCCGCTTGTCAAGATGCAACCAAACTTTGTCACCAACCTAAAATGGATGAGGAATTCGATGTCGATCCATGGCCTTTTTTTGCTGCTGCTGTGTCTTTTACAAAATCTCAATCACCTTTGATTGAAGATTGTGCAAGTGCTGAATAAATGAGTGGGCCTTGTCTTGCTCCTTCTGAAGATGTGAAGTGACAGGAGAAGGCAAGGACAAAGGTAACTCATAAGGTGCCAAGGGCTGAAATCCCATACAAACCTCAAAAGGTGAGTGACCTGTAGAAGAATGTAGGGCCCTATTGTAGGCATGTTCAATATGAGTGAGACTCAAGTCCCACTTTGCTGGTGAAGCGTGATGATAGATTCGTAAACTTTGCACAAGGGTACGGTTTACCACTTCAGTCTGCCCATCTAACTGCGGATGATAGGCGATGGAAAAGTTAAGGGAAACTCCCAAAATTTTCCACAAAGAATGCCAAAAGTGACCCACAAAGCGTGAATCACGATCCGATATAATGCTGGTAGGTAGACCAAAGGAACGCCAAATGCTGTCAAAGAACAATTGGGCTAAGTCTATCTGCAGAACTTGTCTTACGGCATGGAATAAACTTAGCCATCTTACCGAATCTGTCAACCACCACGAACACACAATCATGTTTTCGCATCGTCATGGGAAAACCACTAACCAAATCCATGGAAATGCTTTCCCAAGGATGGGAAGGAATGGGCAAAGGCATGCCTAAGCCAAACTTCCTGTTAGCTGGTTTTGAGCGACAACAAACTGCACACTGTTTGAGAAATCTCAACACATCCCTCTGCATTTTAGGCCAGTAGAAAAATCTTTGCAAGTGATGAAGTGTTTTGTGCTTCCCAAAGTGACCACCATAAAGTGTAGAATGAGCTTCCTTAAGAAGTGACACTCTAGGCTCACAAGGAACACAAACCTTATCCAATTTGTAAAGAAGTCCTTCTTTGATGTAGAAATCTTGGAAAGGACGCAAATTGGAAGAAGAAGGCTTACTCACTTGCTCAAATATTTTCCCAAAATCGGGATCCTGTGAATACTGATTAGGCCAAGTCTGAAATCCCAAGTGTGAAGTGGACATAACTGTTAAGGCAAGAGCGGCAGGAGGCCTACTCAAACAATCAACAACAGTATTACTCTTCCCCTTTTTGTACTTGATCACCAAGTGAAATTGTTGGAGGTAAGAGGCCCACTTCATATGTCTTGATTCTTCAATTTTACTTTGAGATTGTAAAAACTTGAGAGGCATATGATCAGTGTGTACTACTCTATATTTTCCCAAAAGATAATGTCTCCAAGTACTTGATAGCTTGAACTAATGCATACAACTCCTTGTCATATGTAGAATAGTTCAACTTAGCAGACAAAAGTTTTCTGAATGATAAGCAACTGGATGACCATTCTGTTTGAGCACAACTCCTAAGGCAACTTTAGAGGCATCCAGTTTCAATCTCAAAAGGTTGAGAGAGGTCGGGTAAAGTTAACACGGGTGTTGTACAAAGTTTCTTTTTGAGTTTCTCAAAGGCAATCTCTTGGCTTTTCTCCCAATGAAATGGAACTTTAGACTTAGTGAGATAATGCAATGGATCTGCAAGGGTGGAATATTGAGGAATGAACTTGCGATAAAAATTCGCAAGTCCTAGGAAACTCCTTAACTCAGTGAGAGTTGAAGGAGGGGACCACTTAAGTAAAACATCAACTTTTGTGGGATCTACCTGAATTCCACTTTCACTAATCACATAACCAAGGTAAGAAACGAAGTATTGCCAAAAGAACACTTGGAAGAATTGGCATATAATTGATTCTTCGCAAGAAGATCAAGTGTATGATGGATATGCCTAAGGTGTTCCTCCCAAGTCTTTGAGAATATCAATATATCATCAAGATATATTATTACAAATTTGTCAAGTACATCACGAAATACATCATTCATCAACCTCATGAAGGTTGCAGGAGCATTAGTAAGACCGAAGGGCATGACCAACCATTCAAAGAGGCCCATATTCGTCTTAAAAGTTGTCTTCCATGTATCCTCGGCTTGGATACGCACTTGATGATATCCACTTTTGAGATCTATTTTTGAAAAGAACTTAGCTCCTTGGAGCTGATCTAATAAATCATCAATGCGTGGTAGTGGATATCTATTCTTTATAGAAATTCTGTTCAAAGCACGAAAATCAATGCACAATCTCCAAGTGCCATATTTTTTAAGAACCAACAAAATAGGTGAGGCACAAGCAAAAGTACTTTCCTTAATGAAACCCTTAGACAACAAATCTTCTATTTGCCTTTTTATTTCTTCATTTTGCAAAATAGATTGTCTATACATGGGAGCATTAGGTAGTGAAGAACCAGGAATGATTTCAATGCTATGATTAATTGTGCGAATTGGAGGAAGAGACTTTGGCTCCTAAAATATGTGTGAGTAATTTTGCAATATTTTATCCATTGAAGAGTGTTGCTTTGGAATGGATGTGGATGTAGGAGTGTTTTGAGAGCGAATGAAAATTAGAGCAACGTCACCACCTTTTTTAATTACTCTTTTTGTTTGCTTGGAATTTAGAATGATGTTAGGAGTGTTGGTGCTTTTAATGAGAAAGACCTGACCATATTTTTGAAGTGTGTAGGTTCTTTTGAAAGCATCATAAACAACTCTCCTATCATACTGAAAAGGTTGTCCAAGCAAAATCCCACAACAATCCATAGGAGTCACATCACAAGTGACTTGATCTATGAAATGTGGGCCAAGTGCAAATTTTAATGTGCAAGTGTGAGTGATTTTTGAGCCCCTTCCACTATCCTTCCAACCCAAAGAATAAGGTTGAGGATGAGGCTCCATAGGTAACTTCAATCGCTCGACAATGGACCTCGCAATTAGATTTTTCTGCGAGCCATTATCCACTATACAATCTGTTGCAAAATTATGGAGCAAATGAGCTCGAGTGATGAACAAAGCATCACGAGCGCCCCCTGATGAACTTACATTTACCAAGGTAACCTCATTGAGCTTACCTCGTAATTTCGTGTATACTCTACTTTCTCCTACTGACTCAAGGGGACCTTTGGAAGCATCCTGTTCTTGAGTAGTGATGACTAAACTTTTCTTCTTAAGCTTAAAACAATCAGCTTTTTCATGACCTTTCTTCTTACAATAGTTACAAAACTTTTTTTTTAAGAAGAAGGTTTGGAAGAAGAAGAAGAAGAAGAAGTAGAAGCGGAAGGGGAAGGAGAAGAAGGAGATGGAGAAGAAGAATTCTTCTTTTGAGCAAAGTTCTTTTTTGGTGAGAAAGAACTATTCCCTTTTGATGAGTTTGCAACCACTTGAGTAGCAGGTGCACGGAATGCCTGCGAATGCGCCTTGAACTTGTCCTCCACAAGTTGCGCCTGGTTGAAAACTGAATCCAATGTGTCCATAGAAACAAACATAATTTCCCTATACAAATGTTCCAACAAACCACTTTGAAATTTGAGAATCAAAGCTTTAATATCTTCCTCCACATTCAAAAGTATCTTGTACTTGTTGAATTGAAAGATATATTCCTGCACAGTCATATTAGTACCTTGTCGAAATCGAAACCACTTAATGACCAATTCCTTAGAATAATTGGAAGGATAAAAATTGGTCTTAAGACAATCTACAAGCTCATCCCATGAGGTGAGTTCATCATGACCTCTTTTTCTTTCAACAAGTACTTTAGCTAAACCAGAAAGTTTGAGTTTAGCATATGGAACCATATCCTCATCTGAAAGTTGAGTGTAAGAAAACCAAGAACTCATGTCAAGAATCCAACTATTCAAGACTTCAGGGTTTCGGGATCCATCATAAAGTGGTACTTCACAACGAACTCTCAGGCGAGAATCATGAGCAGAAGTTGAAGCATTATGGAGAGAAATATCATTTACCTTCATTGCAAGGTTACCAAGAACTTCTGCCATGGTAGTATCATTAGCTTTATCTGCTAAAGCATTTACAACATGTGCAAGTTCTACCACTTGGGCAGCCAAGTCAGAAGCCATGTGAGACCGGGTATAAGCCAGGAGTAAAAGGAAAAAGCACTGAAAATCAAGGTAAAAATTGGAAATTCCTTGTTACAATGTTGTGCCCTGAAAAATACTCCTAAGGCTCAAAATTTAAAAATTTAAACTAACCTAAGGTTTACAATTTATATTTTATTAATTTAAAAATAACTTAAGTAAAAATTAAATTGTAATTAATCAAAGATTAATTAATTTAATTAAGTTATTAAAAATTAAATTAATAAAAAATAAAAAATGACATGCATAACCTTAGAATAGAAAATTTTAAAAAAAAATTACAATTTTACCCTCGGTAAGAACGAAACTGCACTCCACTTGCTGTGCATGAATTTCTGCAACCGATGTTGCACGTTTCCCGAGGCGGCCAATCGTGCTTCTCCATGCAAAAAAAAAAAAAATACTTGCAGAGGCGGCCAATCCTGTCGCATGCTAAGCAACGACAGGTCTTGCCAAGCCTATAGATTGCAAGGCTACAACAGGCCTGTCCAGCGTGCAGGCAGGCCGCAGAGCCGGCAAGTCTGCAACGGCAGTAGTTCCTGTAGCACGTGCAAGGCTGCTAGGCCTGCAAGCTAGAAGAACCTGTAGTGACTGCAAAACCTACAGCTCGTGTAGGTTGTAATGCAGGATGCAGGGCATGCAGCTTCTGCTGCACATGTAACCTGCAGCTCCTACAGACTGCAGATCGTGTAGCTTCCATTGCACGAGAAGCCTACAACACCTACAGGCTATAGATCATGTAGCTGTCACTGCACGTGTAGCCTGCAACCCTGCCGACTACATATCGTGTAGCTTCTGCTATACGAGAAGCCTGTAGCACCTACAGGCTACAGATCGTGCAACTATTGCTACACGTGTAGCTTGCAACACCTGCAGGCTGTAGACCGTGCAATGTCTGCTACACCATAGCCAACACGCTACAGCGGTCAAACATCAAAGGTTGCCGAGATGCAGCCGAATGCCTGTCGAGATACAATCGAACGCTGGCTCAATGAGCCCTTTCGGCTTAATTTTTTTTTTACAATAAAATTTAAAAATTAATATATCAAAATAATATATTAATTTAAAATTAAGTTTGCTAACAAAAATGAAATTTTAAATTAACCAGAAGGTTAATTTAACTACATGACAAACTTAAATTTTTACAAATAGTAGCAATTTTTGAAGGTAAATTACCTTCAAATTTTCTAACAAATTGCTAATTGCTATAATATCACCAAGACCCCTTCAGTAGCTCTCCTTTCAAGATCCAGTCGACACACGACCAACGTTTGAAAGGCAACCAGACCCAAGTCGACACACGACCTGGTGTAGATGCTCCTCAGTCTTCAAGACTCCTCAATGGCAGAAACCTCAGGAACAAAAGGCTCCCTAATTCACATTTCACCGTAGGAGAAATCCAAACCTGCCAAAGGATTTTTGTAAGACAAAAATCGGGGTAAACTTCTCCTATACTTCTTGAGCATACGGAGAAAGTTGGAATGAGGATTTTGACGCCTAAGGAACTTCCTTCTACGAATGGTTTTCAAGCTCCCCTTGAGCTTGAACCGAGTCCTCAATGAGAAAGAATTTCTCATAAAAATAATCTATCTCCTACCCTCTCACCTCACAAGCCCTAGTGCAAACTTGAACTAGGCTCTGATACCAATGAAAAGGATTGAAAATCCAACTAACTTCATATTATTTACAAACTCATTATATAGGCTCTAATGGCCCAAAATACATAACCAAACCCATCAAATCATGGATTTGATCCAATATGCTTAACCATAAGCTACAAAAGTGCAAAGGAGAATGCACGTAACTTCTAAGTTAAGAGGAAAGGAATAATGCTAACTATAAGATCCATTTTAGCTATCTTGAAGTACACACTTCCTACTTTGAGTTCACACTTACTAACTAACACTCTAAATGACAACTAGAAGATAACTAGTGCCCACAAGTGCATGTGAGAAGGAGACTCACTTACAATATTAATTTGCAAGAAATAAACTATGCAAACCTAGCTAGGAACTACTAGAGGGGTCATATGAGTGATCAAACATCAATCCTCATCACATGAGGTCCTTTTCCCTCAAATATTCAAAATGCCCCCTTTCAACATTCTTTCTTACAATACTTTTGCATTAATGACATATAATCTCAAGGCTTCAAAATGTGGAGTCACTTGAGATTTCTTTCTTACAATACTTTTGCATTAATGATGTATAATCTCAAGGCTTCATAATCTAGAGTCGTTTGAGATGGTCTTTGCTCATGATAGAGACCTGCTAAAGGGATCTTCTGCCATTAATGAGCTCGAATCTATAACAACATCTCTAGAGAACTCATGATAGTGTCTTAGATGTTATACCTTCTCATGGAAAAAAGACCATCCATCTGGGAACCGTACACCCCCATATAATATGTTAGACCTATGTTGCTTATGCATTCCTTGGCCTCATTGGCACTCTTCATGATAATTTCTCCTTTCTATTTCATCTCGTTATTTTGGTTACTACCACTAACTAGATTATTGATTATTTGATTTGGTCGGGCATCCCTAACCTAAAATTCTCTTTTGGGATCGACCACATGGTATGCTATAATGCCTTGGATTTTATTGACTTGTTTCTTTTTTTGTGTTTGGGGTTTGACTTTAGGTTTTTGTTTTTGTTGTTTTTGGGGTTTTCTTTCTTGTTCTATGGTTTTTGGTCTCTTAATTTTCCCTGGATCTACGATCTTTCTTAGATCTTTTTGGTATAGGTCAAAAATTGGGGAAATCCTCTTATTTTTGTGAAATTGAAAATTTCTTTAAGGCCCACTTATTCTTGAAATATGCAAGGATATTGGGTTGTGTTATTTTTGTTGATCCCTCTTCCTAGAACAATGTTTTCCTTCTAGTTGTTCTTCCATTTGCCTTATTTTTGGTGTTGTACTAATGCTTCTATATTGTACATTTAGGTCTTTACCTTGGATAATTAGTATGCCTCTCAACATAAAGACCCAAAGGTTATCTCTACTTTAGCGCTACGATCGGGTTGACCAATTATTGGGACCAAGGGAAACAAATATTCTATGGAAGCTTGGCCATCACTCCCATAGATCACATGTTCCTATCAGTGTTGGTGGTCCTTCGCATAGTCATCCCATGCTCCTCCTTCCTCCATTGTTCCCAAATTTTATAAAAAGTTCCAAAGCCAATCATTTATGGAGAAAATATCGGTTTTCACACCCACTCACTAGGATGATGAATTGGTGACCATTTTTAAAGAAGGTACCTTATCAAATATATGAGACTCAGTGTTAGCTAAGAGGTCCCTTTGATGAGTCTGAGCTTCGCTAACATTGAAAATATTATGAGTCACTTTCTCACTTGGATTGGTGGATTAGCTTATTTTTGCATTGCAAGGATGTACCTTTTGGAACCTTCCCTTATTGATATTTTGAGCATCTTTGCATCGACTACATGGAACATAAAAGGGGCTCCTAGTCTTCTCATCTTGTCTTGCTCCAAAGCTTTCTTCCTCTTGTGGTATGGAGGTGCAACCAGATAGGAAGGTAAATATTCTACTAGAAAGGTCACTCTATCAAACAACGAATGAGATGCCTAGAGAAGGTCATCCTTTTATAGGCTCATCCAATTTCTCACTTTCTCACTTGGATTGGTGGATTAGCTTAGTTTTGTATTGCAAGGATGTGCCTTTTGAAACCTTCCCTTATCGGTATTTTGAGCATCTTTGCATCATCGACTACATGGAACATAAAAGGGGCTCCTAGTCTTCTTATCTTGTCTTGCTCCAAAGCTTTCTTCCTCTTGTGGTATGGAGGTGCAACCAGATAGAAAGGTAAATATTTTTCTAGAAAGGTCACTCTATCAAAAAGCGAATGAGATGCCTAGAAAAGATCACCCATATCTAATTGAATAATTACCAAACCCTAATTTTTCAAAAAAAAACTCCTATCTTCATACCCCTCACTTCATACCCCTATATTCATAATAAATTAAGGATTTAGGGTTTGGGGTTTAGGATTTCGAGTTTAGGGTTTAGGGTTTAATTACCCCTATCTTAATGAATACTTACACAAACTACTTCTTTAATCAATTAAGGTCCCAAAACTTTATCTAATAGAATACTTACCAAACCCTAATTTAAAAAAAATACCCCTATCCTCATACCCCTCACTTCATACCCTATCTTCATACCCCTATCTTCATACCCCTCACTTCATACCCCTCACTTCATACCCCTATCTTCATACCCCTCACTTCATACCCCTATCTTCATAATAAATTAAGGGTTTAGGGTTTACTAGTTTGGGTTTAGGGTTTAGGGTTTAATTACCCCTAACTTCATGAATACTTACAAAAACCACTTCTTTAATCAATTAAGGTCCTAAACCCCTATCTAATTGAATACTTACCAAACCCTAATTTAAAAAAAAATCCTATCTTCATACCCCTCTCTTCATACTCCTCACTTCATACCCCTATCTTCATACCCCTCACTTCATACACCCTATCTTCATAACCCTTATCTTCATACCCCTCACTTCATACCACTATCTTCATACCCCTAACTTCATACCCTTATATGCATACCCCTCATTTCATACCCATATTTTCATACCCCTATCTTCATAACCCTCACTTTATACCCTTCAATTAATACCACTATCTTGATAACCCTCACTTCATACCCCTATATTCATATCCCTATATTCATATCCCTCACTTCATACCCCTATCTTCATAATCAATTAAGGGTTTAGGGTTTAGGGTTTGGGTTTTAGGGTTTAGGTTTTAGGGTTTAATTACCCCTAACTTCATGAATACTTACAAAAACCACTTCTTTAATCAATTAATGTCTCAAATCCCTATCTAATTGAATACTTATCAAACCCTATTTTTAAAAAAAATACCCCTATCTTCATACCCTTATCTTCATACCCCTCATTTCATACCCTTATCTTCATACTCCTCACTTCATACCCCTCACTTCATACCCCTATCTTCATATCCCTATCTTCATACCCCTCACTTCATACCCCTATATTCATACCCCTATCTTCATACCCCTCACTTCATACCCCTATATTCATAATCAACTAAGGGTTTAGGGTTTAGGGTTTGGGGTTTATGGTTTAGGGTTTAGGGTTTAATTACCCCTAACTTCATGAATACTTATAAAAACCACTTCTTTAATTAATTAAGGTCCCAAACCCCTATCTAATTGAATACTTACCAAACACTAATTTTTCAAAAAAAAATACCCCTATCTTCATAACCCTCACTTCATACCCCTATCTTCATACCCCTATCTTCATACCCCTCACTTCATATCCCTATCTTCATAATCCTCACTTCATACCCCTATATTTATACCCCTCACTTTGTACCCCTATCTTCATACCCCTCACTTCATACCCCTTATTTCATGCCTCTCACTTCATACCCCTATCTTCATAATCAATTAAGGGTTTAGGTTTTAGGGTTTGGGGTTTAGGTTTAACTACCTCTAACTTCATGAATACTTATAAAAACCACTTCTTTAATCAATTAATGTCCCAAAACCCTATCTAATTGAATACTTACCAAACCCTAATTTTTCAAAAAATAATACCCCTATCTTCATACCCCTCACTTCATACCCCTATCTTCATATCCCTATCTACATACCCCTCACTTCATACCCCTATCTTCATACCCTTATCTTCATACCCCTATCTTCATACCCCTCACTTCATACCCCTCAATTCATACCTCTATCTTCATACCCCTCACTTCATACCCCTATCTTCATATCCCTCATATTCATACCTCTCACTTCATACCCCTATCTTCATAATCAATTAAGGGTTTAGGTTTTAGGGTTTAGGGTTCAATTACCTCTAACTTCATGAATACTTAAAAAAACCCACTTCTTTAATCAATTAAGGACCCAAACACCTATCTAATTGAATACTTACCAAACCCTAATTTAAAAAATAATACCCCTATCTTCATACCCCTTCTCTTCATACCCCTCCTTCATACCCCTATCTTCATACCACTCACTTCTTACCCCTACATTCATACCCCTATCTTCATACCCTCTTTCTCTTCTTATCTATTTATATTCTCACTTATACTCTTATATTTTATTTTATACTTTCATACTATCTTCATAATCAATTAAGGGTTTAGGGTTTGGGGTTTAGGTTTAGTTTGTTTAATTATAACTTATGAATACTTAACATTATAATAATTATAAGAATTCTTTTAAAAAATACCTATCTTATATCTTATACCTATCTTATACACTACTTATTACTAACTTCATACCCCTATCTTCATACCCCTATCTTGATATTCTTCATACCCCTCACTTCATACCGCTATCTTCATACCCCTCACTTCATACTCCTTACTTCATACCCCTATCTTTATACCCCTCACTTCATACCCCTATATTCATAATCAATTAAGGGTTTGGGGTTTATGGTCTAGCATTTAGAGTTTAGGGTTTAATTACCCCTAACTTCATGAATACTTATAAAAACCACTTCTTTAATCAATTAAGGTCCCAAATTCCTATCTAATTGAATACTTACCAAACCCTAATTTTTCAAAAAAAATACACCTATCTTCATACCCTTCACTTTATACCCCTCACTTCATACCCCTATCTTCATATTCATAACCCTCACTTCATATCCCTCACTTCATACCCCTCAATTCACATCCCTATATTTATACCCCTATCTTCATACCCCTCACTTCATACACCTATCTTCATACCCCTCACTTCATACCCCTATCTTCATAATCAATTAAGGGTTTAGGGTTTAGGGTTTGATTACCTTAACTTCATGAATACTTACAAAAACCACTTCTTTAATAAAATAATGTCCCAAACCCCTATATAATTGAATACTTACCAAACCCTAATTTTTAAAAAAAATACCCCTATCTTCATACCTCTCACTTCATACCCCTCACTTCATACCCCTATCTTCATACCTCTATCTTCATAACCCTCACTTCATACCCCTATCTTCATAATTAATTAAGGGTTTAGGGTTTAATTAACCTTAACTTTATGAATACTTACAAAAATCACTTCTTTAATAAATTAAGGTCCCAAACCCCAATCTAATTGAATACTTATTGAACTCTAAGTTTAAAAAAAAAAATACCCCTATCTTCATACCCGTATCTTCATACCCCTCACTTCATACCCCTATATTCATACCCCTCACTTCATACCCCTATATTCATATCCCTATCTGCATACCCTCACTTCATACCTCTATCTTTATACCTCTATCTTCATACCCCTCAATTCATTCCTCTATCTTCATACCCCTCACTTCATACCCCTATCTTCATATCTGTATCTTCATACACCTCACTTCATACCCCTATCTTCATAATCAATTAAGGGTTTAGGTTTTAGGGTTTGGGGTTTAGGGTTTAGGGTTCAATTATCCCTAACTTCATAAATACTTACAAAAACCACTTATTTAATCAATTAAGGACTCAAACACCTATCTAATTTAATACTTACCAAACCCTAATTTTTCAAAAAAAATACCCCTATCTTCATACCCCTATCTTCATACCCCTCACTTCATACCACTCCCTTCATACCTCTATCTTCATACCACTCACTGCATACCCCTCACTTCATACCCATGTCTTCATACCCCTATCTTTATATCCTTATTTTCATACCCTTCACTTCATACCGCTATCTTGATACCCCTCACTTAATATCTTTATCTTTATACCCCTCACTTCATACCCCTATATTCATAATCAATTAAGGGTTTAGGGTTTAGGATATGGGGTTTATGGTTTAGGTTTTAAGGTTTAGGGTTTAATTACCCCTAACTTCATTAATACTTAAAAAAACCACTTCTTTAATCAATTAAGGTCCCAAATCCCTATCTAATTGAATACTTACCAAACCCTAATCTTCATAACCCTCACTTCATACCCCTATCTTCAAACCCCTACCTTCACACCCCTATCTTCACACCCCTAACTTCATACCCCTATCTTCATATCCCTCACTTCATATCCCTATCTTCATACACCTATCTTCATACCCCTATCTTCATAATCAATTAAAGACTTAGGTTTTAGGGTTTGGGGTTTAGGGTTTTGGTTTAGTGTTTAGGGTTTAATTACCTCTAACTTCATGAATACATCCAAAAACACTTCTTTAATCAATTAAGGTCTCAAATCCCTATCAAATTAAATACTTACCAAACCCTAATTTTTTAAAAAAAATTACCCCTATCTTCATACCCCTCACTTCATACCCCTATCTTCATAACCCTATTTTCATAACCCTCACTTCATACCTCTCACTTCATACCTCTCACTTCATACCCCGCACTTCATACCCCTATCTTCATACCCCTCACTTTATACCCCTCAATTCATACCCCTCACTTCATACCCCTATCTTGTCTTGCTCCAAAGATTTCTTCCTCTTGTGGTATGGAGGTGCAACCATATAGAAAGGTAAATATTTTGCTAGAAAGGTCACTTTATCAAAAAGTGAATGATATGCCTAGAAAATATCACCCATATCTAATTGAATAATTACCAAACCCTAATTTAAAAAAAAAAACCTATCTTCATATCCCTCACTTCATACCCCTATATTCATAATAAATTAAGGATTTAGGGTTTGGGGTTTAGGATTTAGAGTTTAGGGTTTAATTACCCCTATCTTCATGAATACTTACAAAAATTACTTCTTTAATCAATTAAGGTCCCAAAACCTTATCTAATAGAATACTTACCAAATCCTAATTTAAAAAATAAATACCCCTACCCTCATACCCCTCACTTCATACCCTATCTTCATACCCCTCACTTCATACCCCTATCTTCATACCCTTCACTTCATACACATCACTTCATACCCCTATTTTCATACCCCTCACTTCATACCCCTATCTTCATACCCCTATCTTCATACCCCTCACTTCATACCCCTATCTTCATACTCCTCACTTCATACCCCTATCTTCATAATCAATTAAGGGTTTAGGGTTTACTAGTTGGGGTTTAGGGTTTAGGGTTTAATTACCCCTAACTTCATGAATACTTACAAAAACTACATCTTTAATGAATTAAGGTACTAAACCCCAATCTAATTGAATACTTACCAAACTCTAATTTTTAAAAAACAAATCCTATCTTCATACCCCTATCTTCATACTCCTCACTTTATACCCCTATCTTCATACCCCTCACTTCATACCCCTATCTTCATACCCTTATCTTCATACCCCTATCTTCATTCCCCTAACTTCATACCCCTATATTCATACCCCTCATTTCATACCCATATCTTCATACCCCTCACTTCATACCCCTCAATTTATACCCCGATATTCATATCCCTCACTTCATACCCCTATTTTCATAATTAATTAAGGGTTTAGGGTTTAGGGTTTGGGTTTTAGGGTTTACGGTTTAGGTTCCAATTACCCCTAACTTCATGAATACTTACAAAAACCACTTCTTTAATCAATTAAGGACCCAAAAAACTATCTAATTGAATACTTACCAAACACTAATTTAAAAAAATAAATACCCCTATCTTCATACCCCTCATTTCATACCCTTATCTTCATACTCCTCACTTCATACCCCTCACTTCATACCCCTATATTGATATCCCTATCTTCATTCCCCTCACTTCATACTCCATACCCCTATATTTATACCCCTCACTTCATACCCCTATATTCATAATCAATTAAGGTTTTAGGGTTTAGGGTTTGGGGTTTATGGTTTAGCATTTAGGGTTTAGGGTTTAATTACCCCTTCGAATGACTTAAAACAAAAACACTTCTTTAACAATTAAGGTCCCAAATTCCTATCTAATTGAATACTTACCAAACCCTAATTTTTCAAAAAAATACACCTATCTTCATACCCTCACTTTATACCCCTCACTTCATACCCCTATCTTCATAACCCTCACTTCATATCCCTCACTTCATACCCCTCAATTCACATCCCTATATTTATACCCCTATCTTCATACCCCTCACTTCATACACCTCTCTTCATACCCCTCACTTCATACCCCTATATTCATAATCAATTAAGGGTTTAGGGTTTAGGGTTTGATTACCTTAACTTCATGAATACTTACAAAAACCACTTCTTTAATAAAATAAGGTCCCAAACCCCTATATAATTGAATACTTACCAAACCCTAATTTTTCAAAAAAAATACCCCTATCTTCATACCTCTCACTTCATACCCCTCACTTCATACCCCTATCTTCATACCTCTATCTTCATAACCCTCACTTCATACCCTTATCTTCATACCCCTCACTTCATACCCCTATCTTCATACCCCTCATTTCATACCCCTATCTTCATAATTAATTAAGGGTTTAGGGTTTAAGGTTTAGGGTTTAATTAACCTTAACTTTATGAATACTTACAAAAATCACTTCTTTAATAAATTAAGGTCCCATACCCCAATCTAATTGAATACTTATTGAACTCTAAATTTTCAAAAAAAAATACCCCTATCTTCATACCCTTCTTCATACCCGTATCTTCATACCCCTATATTCATACCCCTCACTTCATACCCCTATATTCATATCCCTATCTGCATACCCTCACTTCATACCCCTATATTCATACCCCTTAATTCATTCCTCTATCTTCATACCCCTCACTTCATACCCTTATCTTCATATCTGTATCTTCATACACCTCACTTCATACCCCTATATTCATAATCAATTAAGGGTTTAGGTTTTAGGGTTTGGGTTTAGGGTTTAGGGTTTAGGGTTCAATTACCCCTAACTTTATAAATACTTACAAAAACCACTTATTTAATCAATTAAAGACCCAAAAACCTATCTAATTTAATACTTACCAAACCCTAATTTTTCAAAAAAAATACCCCTATCTTCATACCCCTCACTTCATACCACTCCCTTCATACCCCTATCTTCATACCACTCATTGCATACCCCTCACTTCATACCCATGTCTTCATACCCCTATCTTGATATCCTTATTTTCATACCCTTCACTTCATACTGCTATCTTGATACCCCTCACTTCATATATTTATCTTTATACCCCTCACTTCATACCCCTATATTCATAATCAATTAAGGGTTTAGGGTTTAGGGTATGGGGTTTATGGTTTAGGTTTTAATGTTTAGGGTTTAATTACCCCTAACTTCATTAATACTTAAAAAAACCACTTCTTTAATCAATTAAGGTCCCAAATCCCTATCTAATTGAATACTTACCAAACCCTAATCTTCATAACCCTCACTTCATACCCCTATCTTCAAATCCCTACCTTCACACCCCTATCTTCATACCCCTAACTTCATACCCCTATCTTCATATCCCTCACTTCATATCTCTATCTTCATACACCTATCTTCATACCCCTATCTTCATAATCAATTAAATACTTAGGTTTTAGGATTTGGGTTTTAGGGTTTTGGGTTTAGTGTTTAGGGTTTAATTACCTCTAACTTCATGAATACATCCAAAAACACTTCTTTAATCAATTAAGGTCTCAAATCCCTATCAAATTAAATACTTACCAAACCCTAATTTTTCAAAAAAAATTACCCCTATATTCATACCCCTATCTTCATACCCCTCACTTCATACCCCTATCTTCATACCCCTATCTTCATAACCCTCACTTCATACCTCTCACTTCATACCTCACTTCATACCCCTATCTTCATACCCCTCACTATATACCCCTCAATTCATACCCCTATGTTCATACCCATATCTTCATATCCCTCACTTCATACCCCTATCTTGTCTTGCTCCAAAGCTTTCTTCCTCTTGTGGTATGGAGTTGCAACCAGATAGAAAGGTAAATATTTTTCTAGAAAGGTCACTCTATCAAAAAGCGAATGAGATGCCTAGAAAATATCACCCATATCTAATTGAATAATTACCAAACCCTAATTTTTCAAAAAAAAAAACCCTATCTTCATACCCCTCACTTCATACCCCTATCTTCATAATAAATTAAGGATTTAGGGTTTGGGGTTTAGGATTTAGAGTTTAGGGTTTAGGGTTTAATTACCCCTATCTTCATGAATACTTACAAAAATTACTTCTTTAATCAATTAAGGTCCCAAAACCTTATCTAATAGAATACTTACCAAACCCCAATTTAAAAAATAAATACCCCTATCCTCATACCCCTCACTTCATACCCCTATCTTCATACCCCTCACTTCATACCCCTATCTTCATACCCTTCACTTCATACACATCACTTCATACCCCTATTTTCATACCCCTCACTTCATATCCCTCACTTCATATCCCTATCTTCATACCCCTCACTTCATACCCATATCTTCATACCCCTCACTTCATACCCCTATATTCATAATAAATTAAGGGTTTAGGGTTTACTAGTTGGGGTTTAGGGTTTAACTACCCCTAACTTCATGAATACTTACAAAAACTACATCTTTAATGAATTAAGGTACTAAACCCCAATCTAATTGAATACTTACCAAACTCTAATTTTTAAAAAATAAATCCTATCTTCATACCCCTATCTTCATACTCCTCACTTCATACCCCTATCTTCATACCCTTATCTTCATACCCCTCACTTCATACCCCTATCTTCATACCCCTAACTTCATACCCCTATATGCATACCCCTCATTTCATACCCATATCTTCATACCCCTCACTTCATACCCCTCAATTTATATCTCGATCTTCATACCCCTCACTTCATACCCCTATTTTCATAATCAATTAAGGGTTTAGGGTTTAGGGTTTGGGTTTTAGGGTTTATGG
Source organism: Wollemia nobilis (assembly GCA_028583015.1). Lineage (NCBI taxonomy): Eukaryota > Viridiplantae > Streptophyta > Pinopsida > Araucariales > Araucariaceae > Wollemia > Wollemia nobilis. The sequence continues at coordinate 63,701 of JAQPPZ010001773.1, read as the reverse complement.
TTTAGGTTCCAATTACCCCTAACTTCATGAATACTTACAAAAACCACTTCTTTAATCAATTAAGGACCCAAAAAACTATCTAATTGAATACTTACCAAACACTAATTTAAAAAAAATACCCCTATCTTCATACCCTTATCTTCATACCCCTCATTTCATACCCTTATCTTCATACTCCTCACTTCATACCCCTCACTTCATACCCCTATATTGATATCCCTATCTTCATTCCCCTCACTTCATACCCCTATATTCATACCCATCACTTCATACCCCTATATTCATAATAAATTAAGGATTTAGGGTTTGGGGTTTATGGTTTATGGTTTAGGGTTTAATTACTCCTTATAAAAACCACTTCTTTAATTAATTAAGGTCCCAAACCCCTATCTAATTGAATACTTACCAAACCCTAATTTAAAAAAAAAATACCCCTATCTTCATGACCCTCACTTCATACCCCTATCTTCATACCCCTATCTTCACATCCCTATCTTCATAATCCTCACTTCATACCCCTATCTTCATACCCCTCACTTCATACCCCTATATTCATACCCCTCACTTCATACCCCTATCTTCATACCCCTCATTTCATACCTCTCACTTCATACCCCGATCTTCATAATAAATTAAGGGTTTAGGTTTTAGGGTTTGGGGTTTAGGGTTTAGGGTTTAACTACCTCTAACTTCATGAATACTTACAAAAACCACTTCTTTAATCAATTAAGGTCCCAAACCCCTATCTAATTGAATACTTACCAAACCCTAATTTTTCAAAAATAAAATACCCCTATCTTCATACCCCTCACTTCATACCCCTATCTTCATATCCCTATATTCATAAACCCTCACTTCATACCCCTCACTTCATACCCCTCTCTTCATACCCCTCAATTCATATCCCTATCTTCATATCTCTATCTTCATACTCCTCACTTCATACCCCTATATTTATACCCCTCACTTCATACCCCTATCGTCATAATCAATTAAGGGTTTAGGGTTTAGGGTTTAATTACCCCTAACTTCATGAATAATTATAAAAACCACTTTTTTAATCAATTAAGGTCTCAAACCCTTATCTAATTGAATACTTACCAAACTCTAATTTTTCAAAAAAAATACCCCTATTATCTTACCCCTCACATCATATCCCTATCTTCATACCCCTCACTTCATACCCCTATCTTCATACCCCTTACTCCATACCCCTCACTTCATACCCCTATCTTCATATCCCTATCTTCATACCCCTCACTTCATACCCCTATCTTCATAATCAATTAAGGGTTTAGGGTTTAGTGTTTAATTACCCCTAACTTCATGAATACTTAAAAAAACACTTATTTAATCAATTAAGGTCCCAAACCCCTATCTAATTGAATACATATCAAACCCTAATGTTAAAAAAATACCCCTATTATCTTACCTCTCACTTCATATCCCTATCTTCATACCCCTATCTTCATACCCCTCACTTCATACCCCTATATTAAAACCCCTATCTTCATACCCCTTACTTCATACCCCTTACTTCAAACCCCTATCTTCATACCCCTATCTTCATATCCCTATCTTCATACCTCTCACTTCATACCCCTATCTTCATACCCCTATCTTCATACCCATAACTTCATATCCCTCACTTCATACCCCTATATTCATAATCAATTAAGAGTTTATGGTTTAGGATTTAGGATTTGGTGTTTATGGTTTAGGGTTTAGGGTTTAATTACGCCTAACTTAATCAAATAAAAACCACTTCTTTAATCAATTAAGGTCTCAAACCCTTATCTAATTGAATACTTACCAAACCCTAATTTTTTAAAAACAAATACCCCTATCTTCATACCCCTATATTCATACCCCTCACTTCATACCCATATCTTCATACCCCTATCTTCATACCCCTCACTTCATAACCCTATATTTGTAATCAATTAAGGGTTTAGGGTTTAGGGTTTGGGGTTTATTGTTTAGGGTTTAGGGTTTAATTACCCCCATATTCATGAATACTTACAAAAACCACTTCTTTAATCAATTAAGGTCCCAAACCCTTATCTAATTGAATACTTACCAAACCCTAATATTTAAAAAAAATACCCCTATCTTCATACCCCTCACTTTATACCCTTATCTTCATACCCCTCACTTCATACCCCTATATTCATAACCCTCACTTCATATCCCTATCTCTATAATCAATTAAGGATTTAGGGTTTAGGGTTTGGAATTTAGGGTTTAGGGTTTAATTACCCCTAACTTCATGAATACTTACAAAGACCACTTCTTTAATAAATTTAGGTCCCAAACCTTTATCTAATTGAATACTTTTTAAACCCTAATTTTTCAAATAAAATATGCCTATCTTCATACCCCTCACTTTATATGCCTATCTTCATACCCCTATCTTCATACCCCTCACTTTATACCCCTATCTTCATACCCATCACTTCATACCCCTCATTTCATACCCTTATTTTCATACCCTTATCTTCATACCCCTATCTTCATACCCCTCTCTTCATACCCCTCACTTCATACCCCTATATTCATACCCCTATCTTCATACCCCTCACTTTATACCTCTCACTTCATACCCCTATATTCATACCCCTATCTTCATATCCCTCACTTCATACCCCTATCTTCATACCCCTCACTTCATACCCTTATCTTCATAATTAATTAAGGGTTTAGTGTTTGGGGTTTAGGTTTTGGGTTTAATTACCCCTAACTTCATGAATACTTACAAAAATCACTTCTTTAATCAATTAAGGTCTCAAACCCTTATCTAATTGAATACTTACCAAACCCTAATTTTTCAAAAATAAAAAATACTCCTATCTTCATACCCCTCACTTCATACTCCTATCTTCATACCCCTATCTTTATACCCCTCACTTCATACCCCTCTCTTCATACCCCTCACTTCATACCCCTATCTTCATACCTCTATATTCATACCCCTCACTTCATATCCCTATCTTCATAATCAATTAAGGGTTTAGGGTTTGGGATTTAGGGTTTAGGGTTTATGATTTAGGGTGTAGGGTTTAAGGTTTAATTATCCCTATCTTCATGAATACTTACAAAAACCACTTCTTTAATCAATTAATTTCCCAAACCCTTATCTAATTGAATACTTATCAAACCCTAATTTTTCAAAAAAAATATCCCTATCCTCATACCCCTATCTTCATACCATATCTTCATACCCCTATCTTCATACCCCTCACTTCATACCCCTATATTCATACCCCTCACTTCATACACCTCACTTTATACCCCTATCTTCATACCCTTCATACCCCTATATTCATACCCCTATCTTCATAATCAATTAAGTGTTTAAGGTTTACTGTTTGAGGTTTAGGGTTTAGGGTTTAATTAACCCTAAATTCATGAATACTTACAAAAACCACTTCTTTAATGTATTAAGGTCCCAAACCCCAATCTAATTGAGTACTTAATGAACTCTAATTTTTCAAATAAAATACCCATATCTTCATACCCCTCACTTCATACCCCTATCTTCATACCCCTCACTTCATACCCTTATCTTCATAATCAATTAAGGGTTTTGGGTTTGGTGGTTTAGGGTTTTATTACCTCTAACTTATGAATACTTACAAAAACTACATATTTAATGAATTAAGGTACTAAACACCTAATCTAATTGAATACTTACCAAACTCTAATTTTTAAAAATAAACCTATCTTCATACCCCTTCTTCATACTCCTCACTTCATACCCCTATCTTCATACCCTTATCTTCATACCCCTCACTTCATACCCCTATCTTCATACCCCTAACTTCATACCCCTTTCATACCCCTCATTTCATACCCTATCTTCATACCTCTTCCTATCTTCATACCCCTCACTTCATACCCCTATCTTCATAATCAATTAAGGGTTTAGGGTTTAGGTTTTGGGTTTTAGGGTTTAGGGTTTAGGTTTAATTACCCCTAACTTCATGAATACTTACAAAAACCACTTCTTTAATCAATTAAGGTCCAAAAAACCTATCTAATTGAATACTTACCAAACACTAATTTAAAAAAAATACCCCTATCTTCATACCCTTATCTTCATACCCCTCATTTCATACCCTTATCTTCATACTCCTCACTTCATACCCCTATATTGATATCCCTATCTTCATTCCCCTCACTTCATACCCCTATCTTCATACCCATCACTTCATACCCCTATATTCATAATAAATTAAGGATTTAGGGTTTGGGGTTTATGGTTTATGTTTTAGGGTTTAATTACTCCTTATAAAAACCACTTCTTTAATTAATTAAGGTCTCAAATCCCTATCTAATTGAATACTTACCAAACCCTAATTTTTTAAAAAAATACCCCTATCTTCATGACCCTCACTTCATACCCCTATCTTCATACCCCTATCTTCATATCCCTATCTTCATAATACTCACTTCATACCCCTATCTTCATACCCCTCACTTCATACCCCTATATTCATACCCCTCACTTCATACCCCTATCTTCATACCTCTCACTTCATACCCCTATATTCATAATCAATTAAGGGTTTAGGTTTTAGGGTTTGAGGTTTAGGGTTTAGGATTTAATTACCTCTAACTTCATGAATACTTACAAAAACCACTTCTTTAATCAATTAAGGTCCCAAACCCCTATCTAATTGAATACTTACCAAACCCTAATTTTTCAAAAATAAAATACCCCTATCTTCATACCCCTCACTTCATACCCCTATCTTCATATCCCTATATTCATAAACCCTCACTTCATACCCCTCACTTCATACCCCTCAATTCATATCCCTATCTTCATATCTCTATCTTCATACTCCTCACTTCATACCCCTATCTTTATACCCCTCACTTCATACCCCTATCTTCATAATCACTACTTTATGGAAACTATCTAATTTAATACTTATTAAACCCTAATTTTTCAAAAATAAATACCCCTATCTTCATATCCCTCACTTCATACCCCTATCTTCATATCCCTATCTTCATACCCCTCACTTCATACCCCTCACTTCATACCCCTATCTTCATACCCCTCACTTCATATCCCTATCTTCATATCCCTATCTTCATACCCCTCACTTCATACCCCTATCTTCATACCTCTCTTCATACCCCTATCTTTATACCCCTCACTTCATACCCTTATATTCATAATCAATTAAGGGTTTATTTTGGGTTTAGTGTTTAATTACCCCTAACTTAATGATAAAAACCACTTCTTTAATCAATTAAGGTCCCAAACCCTTATCTAATTGAATACTTACCAAACCCTAATTTTTAAAAAAAAATACCCCTATATTCATACCCTTATTTTCCCTCACTTCATACCCCTATCTTCATACCTATCTTCATACCCCTCACTTCATAACCCTATATTCATAATAAATTAAGGGTTTAGGGTTTAATTACCCCTAAATTCATGAATACTTATAAAAACCACTTCTTTAATCAATTAAGGTCCCAAACCCTTATCTAATTGAATATTTACCAAACCCTAATATTTCAAAAAAATACCCCTATCTTCATACCCCTCACTTTATACCCTTATATTCATACCCCTCACTTCATACCCCTATATTCATACCCCTCACTTCATACCCCTATATCTATAATAAATTAAGGATTTAGGGTTTAGGGTTTGGAATTTAGGGTTTAGGGTTTAGGGTTTAATTACCCCTAACTTCATGAATACTTACAAAGACCACTTCTTTAATCAATTAAGGTCTCAAACCTTTATCTAATTGAATACTTACCAAACCCTAATTTTTCAAATAAAATATGCCTATCTTCATACCCCTCACTTTATACGCCTATCTTCATACCCCTATATTCATACCCCTCACTTCATACCCCTATCTTCATACCCCTCACTTCATACCCCTCATTTCATACCTCTATTTTCATATTCTTATCTTCATACCCCTATCTTCATACCCCTCTCTTCATACCCCTCTCACTTCATACCCCTATATTCATACCCATATCTTTATACCCCTCACTTTATACCTCTCACTTCATACCCCTATATTCATACCCTAACTTCATACCCCTATCTTCATACCCCTCACTTCATACCCTTATCTTCATAATTAATTAAGGGTTTAGTGTTTGGGGTTTAGGTTTTAGGTTTTAGGGTGTAGGGTTTAGGGTTTAATTACCCCTAACTTCATGAATACTTACAAAAATCACTTCTTTAATCAATTAAGGTCTCAAACCCTTATCTAATTGAATACTTACCAAACCCTAATTTTTCAAAAAAAAAAATACTCCTATCTTCATAACCCTTACTTCAAATCCTATCTTTATAACCTATTTTTATACCCTAACTTCATACACTCTTCATACCCCTATCTTCATATCCCTCACTTCATACCCCTATCTTCATACCCTTCATATCCCTCACTTCATACCCCTCACTTCATATCCCTATATTCATAATCAATTAAGGGTTTAGTATTTGGGATTTAGGGTTTAGGGTTTAGGATTTAGGGTTTAGGGTTTAGGGTTTAATTACCCCTATCTTCATGAATACTTACAAAAACCACTTCTTTAATCAATTAATTTCCCAAACCCTTATCTAATTGAATACTTATCAAACCCTAATTTTTCAAAAAAAATATCTCTATCCTCATACCCCTATCTTCATACCATATCTTCATATCCCTATCTTCATACCCCTCACTTCATACCCCTATCTTCATATCCCTCACTTCATACACCTCAATTTATACCCCTATCTTCATACCCCTCACTTCATACCCCTATCTTCATACCCCTCATTTCATACCCCTATATTCATAATCAATTAAGGGTTTAGGGTTTACTATTTGAGGTTTAGGGTTTAGGGTTTAATTAACCCTAACTTCATGAATACTTACAAAAACCACTTCTTTAATAAATTAATGTCCCAAACCCCTATCTAATTGAATACTTACTTAACTCTAATTTTTCAAATAAAAATACCCATATCTTCATACCCCTCACTTCATACCCCTCACTTCATACCCCTATCTTCATATCCCTATCTACATACCCCTCACTTCATACCCCTATTTTCATATCCCTATCTACATACCCCTCACTTCATACCCCTATCTTCGTACCCCTATCTTCATATCCCCATATACATACCCCTCACTTCATACCCCTATTTTCATATCCCTATCTACATACCCCTCACTTCATACCCCTATATTCATACCCTTATCTTCATACCCCTATATTCATATCCCTCACTTCATACCCCTCAATTCATACCTCTATCTTCATACCCCTCACTTCATACCCCTATCTTCATATCCCTATCTTCATACCCCTCACTTCATACCCCTATCTTCATAATCAATTAAGGGTTTAGGGTTTAGGGTTTAGGGTTTGGGGTTTAGGTTTTAGGGTTCAATTACCCCTAACTTCATGAATACTTAAAAAAACCACTTCTTTAATAAATTAAGGACCCAAACACCTATCTAATTGAATACTTACCAAACCCTAATTTTTCAAAAAAAATACCCCTATCTTCATACCCCTTACTTCATACCCCTCCCTTCATACCCCTATCTTCATACCACTCACTTCTTACCCCTAACTTCATACCCATATCTTCATACCCCTATCTTGATATCCTTATCTTCATACCCCTCACTTCATACCACTATATTCATACCCCTCACTTCATAAACTTACTTCATATCCATATCTTTATACCCCTCACTTCATACCCCTATATTCATAATCAATTAAGGGTTTAGGGTTTAGGGTTTGGGGTTTTTGGTTTAGGTTTTAAGGTTTAATGTTTAATTACCCCTAACTTCATGAATACTTATAAAAACCACTTTTTTAATCAATTAAGGTCCCAAATTCCTATCTAATTGAATACTTACCAAACCTTAATTTTTCAAAAAAAAATACACCTATCTTCATACCCCTCACTTCATACCCCTCACTTCATACCCCTATCTTCATACCCCTATATTCATACCCCTCACTTCATATCCCTCACTTCATACCCCTCACTTCATATCCCTATCTTCATACCCCTCTGATGCAGGAGCATCCGGGGACAGAGGGCAATCTTGCATCTTCCAAATGTTTTCAGTTTCTTTCCAAGTTCGTAGCACTTTGATCCACTTATTTTGGTATTGAAGAGAGTTTGTTGAAAGACTTTTGGTTTGGGAAGGTTTGTAAGGCAAGGGGTGGAGGGGTCACGAAATCACGACCCCAAACGCCGCAATACAACTTCGACGGGTTTTGTCGCGATATCGCGACGTCGCGATATCGCGACGATATCATTTGGCATTGAAGGGGGAACCTTAGACGTCACGATATCGCAACGTCGCGATATCACGACGTCGCGATATCGCGACGGTCTTCGAAGGCAAAGCGGAGGAAGGAGTCCTGTCGCGATATCGCGGCCAGTGTGAAGCCGCCACGTGGCAGAGTCTTAAGGTGGCCCAAAAGCAAACACAAAACAGAAGGCGTAGCGAAGACTTCGATAAGAGGAGGCACAGTTAAAGGGGGAAGGGGGTCGCGAAATCGTGACATGTCATGATTTCGCGACCCCAAGGGACTTTGGCATGTTGAAGACGCAGTTGGTCGCGATATCGCGACATGTCGCGATATCGCGGCTTAGTAAAGACTTGGCTAGACGAAACAACAGGCAACCAGGCAAGACCAGTTTTGACACGTGGGAAGAGAGCATGGAGGCCACGTGTATCTTAACCATTGTAAAAGCTACGTGGAACAACTAAATGGTGACAAGAAGGGGGCATGGCGAGATAGTGTGGCCGCGTGTAAGAGACTAAAGATGAAGTTCTCGAAGGTTGTTGAAGGGAAGTGTCGGCCACGCTTTCCTCTTTATTGCGACTGGCAACACAGTATTTACAGAGGATGGCTTTAAGAAGAAAAGGGTAGTACAGAGTACAATCAGAACAAGGCAACCAGTGCAGGGTGTGGGAAGCCATTAATGCACACCCCTGGGCGGATCGGGCAATTGCACATTTATGATAGAGGACCAAAATTTGAAAATGGAACCGGGAGAAGGTAAAATTTGAAATGGCTGTTAGGCGGGAACATTAGTTTTCGAGAGGATCGAGGCCTCGATAAAAACTCGAAATTTGTAAGGGTTGGGTGGTGAAGTTCGGGATTGGGGAAGAAGTGTTGTGCCGGGGAAAGTTACTACTGTATTTTGGTATTGAATGAATTAATGAAAATTTTTGTGAATTTACTGTGAGATTGTCTGTGTGAATCCCGGCTTTGCCATCAAGTGGTATCAGAGCAGGAGCTCCTGAGCGTGTAACAGATCACCGGAGAAAGAGGCAGTTACACCAGGATCTGTGGGAAGATTTAAAAAAATATATATATATATATATATTATATATATATATATATATATATATATATATATATATATATATATATATATATAATGCCTCCACGAAGGAACCGAGGCGGAGGAGGAGGTGTGGTGCCGGCCGAAGACTTCCGGGCCTTGCAAAGGCAAGTTCAAGCCTTGCAAGCAGAGTTACGCAGAAGGCGCGAACCCGGAGGGGAAGAGGAAAGTGAAGATGAAGTTGAAGAGGAAGAACAGTCTGAGGAAGAAGCAGAAGCTGTGGATCCAGCTCAGGCCCGGTTGTATAAGGCCATCTCTCAGATTGGAAAGCAGCCTAAAATGGAGGTTTCTACATACTCGGGAAACCTAAATCCAGAAGAAGTGATTGACTGGATAAATGATTTGGAGGAATATTTCGAGTATGAGGAAGTTGAAGACCCTAACCGAGTCAGATTTGCTAAGACGAAGTTGAAGGGCCATGCCAGCATTTGGTGGAGAGGAATCCAGTTGGAGAGGAACAGGAGAGGGAAGGAGAGAATAACGAGATGGGATAGAATGGTGGAGAAGCTTAAAAGATAGTTCATCCCGACAGATTACGAGTTGGATCTGCTAAGAAAAATGCAGAGCTTGAGACAGACAAACAAAACTGTCCAAGAGTACACTGAAGAGTTTTACAAAATTTCTATTAGAACAGGGCATTTAGAGGCAAACAAAGAGAAGGTAGCCCGTTACATTAATGGGTTGAGGCTTGGTATCCAGGAAGAACTGAGCCTGGTTCGATTAAACACCATTGAGGATGCTTACCAATTTGCCTTGAAGGTAGAAGAAAAGCTGAACAGGCGGTTTGAAGGCAAGCAAAGAGGAAGAGGCCGAGGTGGAAGGACTGGTGGGAGAACCAGTGGGGAAAAGTACAAGGATCCGAAGAAGACTGGTGAAGCCAGTAGTAACCAGGACCAAAAGGAAGAAGATGTTTATCAGCCTCGAGATCAGAACAGCTACCCAAGAGGACGGGGTGGATCTGGACGAGGATTTGGAAGAGGAGTATTTCGTGGAACGTGTTTCCACTGTGGTGAAGAAGGACACCGAGCATTTGAATGTCCACAACACCGAGAAAGAACAAACAAGAGGCCTGAGGGTCCAGCCAGAGCTATTGTGGCGGAGGAGGATGTTGAATCCGAGCATTCCGAAGAAGCAGAGAGGGGAGAAACAATGATTGTAAGAAGAGTCCTGTTGAACGAGGAGAAGGACACAGACCAGAGGAAAAGCTTATTCCGCACTAGATGTAAATGTGCGGGCAAGGTTTGCAATATCATTATTGATAATGGTAGCACGGATAACCTGGTTTCTGAGGAAATGGTTACCAAGTTACAGCTAGAAAGGAAGAAGCACCCACACCCATACCGGGTCGCATGGTTGCAAAAGGACCACAGAGCTTTGGTCAATGAGCAGTGTTCTATTAAATTTAACATTGGAAATTATTGTGATGAGGTCCTGTGTGACATCTTGCCCATGGATGCTTGCCACATGTTGTTGGGGAGACCCTGGCAGTTTGACCGAAGTGCAGTACATGATGGCCGAGCCAACACCTACTCATTGACAAAGAATGGTGTACGCCATAAACTAAAGCCCTTGAAGGATGCAGATGAAAAGGTATGTCATATTTCCAGAGTCTGTTTAGTTGAGGGGAGAGAGTTTCTGAACGGGTTAAAGCGTGAACATTTATGTTATGCAATAATCCCTAGAGTTAGGGGGAAGGAATGCCAGGATACCCCAGCAGAAATTCTAAATCTGCTGGAGAAATTTCCAGACATTGTGTCTGACAATGTGCCCGAGGGCTTACCCCCTGTGAGAAAAATTAGCCATCATATAGATTTAATACCAGGATCAAGCCTGCCAAATAAAGTTGCACACAGGATGACACCTGTAGAGACTGAGGAATTAAATAGACAGGTCCAAGAATTATTAGAAAAGGGATTAATTCGGGAAAGCTTGAGCCCATGCGCAGTCCCTGCAGTGCTGGCGCCAAAGAAGGATGGGGAATGGAGGATGTGTACAGATTCACGGGCCATCAACAAAATTACTATTAAGTACAGATTCCCGTTACCAAGAATGGATGATATCATGGACTGTTTAAGTGGAGCTGAGTACTTCACAAAGATTGACTTGAAAAGTGGCTATCATCAAATCCGTATCCGAGAGGGAGATGAATGGAAGACAGCCTTCAAAACAAGAGAAGGCCTCGTTTGAGTGGTTGGTCATGCCCTTTGGACTGTCCAATGCACCAAGTACCTTCATGCGGCTGATGAATGAAGTACTGAAAGAATTTCTGGGAAAGTTTGTTATTGTTTATTTAGATGATATATTGATATTCAGCAGGACCCTGGAGGAACACCTGATGCATATCAGGAGGGTCTTTGAAAAGCTGCAAGAAGAACAGTTATTAATAAATTTGAAAAAGTGTAATTTTGTCAAGAAGGAATTGGTATACTTGGGGTTTGTAATCTCAGCAGAAGGCCTGAAGATGGACCCCGAAAAGGTGAGAGCCATCATTGAATGGCCTACTCCAAGGAGCACAACAGAAGTGAGGTCATTCCATGGTCTGGCCAGTTTTTATAGGAAGTTCATAAAGAACTTCAGCAGTATTTGTGCACCTCTCACAGAGACAATGAGGGGAGATAAAAAGGAGTTCAAATGGACATCAGGGGCTGAAAGGAGCTTTGATACATTAAAGAGAAAAGTTACCGAACGACCTGTTTTGGCACTTCCAGACTTCAACAAGGTATTTCAGGTGGACTGTGATGCCAGTGGCAGTGCAATAGGGGCTGTACTGAGTCAAGGAGGCAAGCCAGTTGCTTATTTCAGTGAGAAATTGAATGATGCTCGAAAAAAGTATTCAGTCTATGATCAAGAATTTTATGCTATAGTTCAGGCCCTGAAGAAGTGGAGACATTATTTATTACCAAAGGAGTTTGTACTGTTTACTGACCATCAGGCTTTGCAATACATTAACATTCAGAAAAAACTAAACCAAAGGCACATGAAATGGGTGGAGTTCCTCCAAAGTTATACCTTTGTGCTGAAACACAAAAGTGGGAAGTCAAACAGAGTTGCAGATGCCTTAAGCAGAAGGCAGGCTCTGCTGACTAGATTGACAGTAGAAGTAGTGGGATTTGAAGAACTGAAAGGTCTGTACCCTGCAGATCCGGATTTTGCAGAAGCCTGGAAGGCTTGCTCGATACCTATTACTATGGATAGAACAAAATGGTTGGATTTCTTAATCCAGGACGGAATGTTGTTCAAAGGTAGTAAGTTGTGCATTCCCAGAAGTTCCATGAGGGAGAATTTAATCAAAGAAAAGCACAGCGGAGGGTTGGCTGGGCATTTTGGTCGGGACAAGACCATTGCCTTGGTTGAGGAAAATTACTACTGGCCACAACTTCAGCAAGATGTGCGGAAGTTTGTGCAAGGTTGCAGAATATGCCAGATGGCAAAGGGTGTAAGACAAAATACAGGGTTGTACCAGCCATTACCTGTGCCTGAGAGACCATGGGAGGACATAAGTATGGATTTTATTCTTGGATTGCCGAGAACACAGAGGGGAAATGACTCAGTATTTGTGGTGGTTGATCGGTTCTCCAAAATGGCACATTTCATTCCCTGCCAAAAGACAAGTGATGCAGTTCACATTGCTGGGTTGTTCTTCAAGGAAGTGGTCCGACTTCACGGTCTACCAAGAAGTATAGTTTCAGACAGAGATACAAAGTTCGTTGGGTACTTCTGGAGAACTCTGTGGAAGAAATTGAAGACAGACCTGAAATTCAGTTCAGCATACCATCCACAGACAGATGGGCAAACGGAGGTGGTCAATAGGAGCCTGGGCAATTTACTACGATGTTTGATAGTGGATCAACCCAAGGGATGGGATTTGGTCTTACCACAGGCAGAGTTTGCATATAACAATTCAGTTAACAAAAGCACAAGTAAATCTCCGTTTCAGATAGTATATGGAAACAACCGAGGAATGTGTCTGAACTAAGAAAGTTGGACAGAAGAGAAAAATGTAGTGCCGAGGCAGAAGAATTTGCAGAGCATATGAAAAGTCTGCATGAGGAGGTAAGAAGACAAATTACAAAAATGAACAGTCAATACAAGACAAGGGCCGACCAGAAGCGGCGGTTCAAGGAGTTCAAGATTGGAGATGAGGTTATGGTGCATCTCAGGAAAGAGAGATTTCCTGCCAAGACTTACAATAAATTGAAGATGAAAAAGTTTGGACCCTGCAAAATACTGGGAAAGCGGGAGTCGGGAAATGCGTATGAAGTGGAATTGCCGAGTTGGCTTGATATTTCACCTATTTTTAATATTTTAGATCTAGTAGAATATCATGAGGGAGGAAGTACAGAGATGCAAGATCCAGAACCACGGCAATTTCCAACCTCTACACCAAGCACAGATGAGGCCGAGAAGATATTAGATACCCGTGAAGGCAGAAGCACCAGAAACAAACAGTATGCTGAGTATTTGATCAAGTGGAGGGGCAGGCCAGTGGAAGATGCGACTTGGGTATCGAAGACGGAGGTTGACCACTTGGGTCTTTCCCCAACAAAATAGAAGTGAGGATCACTTCAAATCTACCCCGGGTGTCTGATGCAGGAGCATCCGGGGACAGTAGGGCAATCTTGCATCTTCCAAATGTTTTCAGTTTCTTTCCAAGTTCGTAGCACTTTGATCCACTTATTTTGGTATTGAAGAGAGTTTGTTGAAAGACTTTCGGTTTGGGAAGGTTTGTAAGGCAAGGGGTGGAGGGGTCACGAAATCGCGACCCCAAACGCCGCAATACAACTTCGGCGGGTTTTGTCGCGATATCACGACGTCGCGATATCGCGACGATATCATTTGGCATTGAAGGGGGAACCTTAGACGTCGCGATATCGCAACGTCGCGATATCGCGACGGTCTTCGAAGGCAAAGCGGAGGAAGGAGTCCTGTCGCGATATCGCGGCCAGTGTGAAGCCGCCACGTGGCAGAGTCTTAAGGTGGCCCAAAAGCAAACACAAAACAGAAGGCGTAGCGAAGACTTCGATAAGAGGAGGCGCAGTTAAAGGGGGAAGGGGGTCACGAAATCGTGACATGTCACGATTTCGTGACCCCAAGGGACTTTGGCATGTTGAAGACGCAGTTGGTCGCGATATCGCGACATGTCGCGATATCGCGGCTTAGTAAAGACTTGGCTAGACGAAACAACAGGCAACCAGGCAAGACCAGTTTTGACACGTGGGAAGAGAGCATGGAGGCCACGTGTATCTTAACCATTGTAAAAGCTACGTGGAACAACTAAATGGTGACAAGAAGGGGGCATGGCGAGATAGTGTGGCCGCGTGTAAGAGACTAAAGATGAAGTTCTCGAAGGTTGTTGAAGGGAAGTGTCGGCCACGCTTTCCTCTTTATTGTGACTGGCAACACAGTATTTACAGAGGATGGCTTTAAGAAGAAAAGGGCAGTACAGAGTACAATCAGAACAAGGCAACCAGTGCAGGGTGTGGGAAGCCATTAATGCACACCCCTGGGCGGATCGGGCAGTTGCACATTTATGATAGAGGACCAAAATTTGAAAATGGAACCGGGAGAAGGTAAAATTTGAAATGGCTGTTAGGCGGGAACATTAGTTTTCGAGAGGATCGAGGCCTCGATAAAAACTCGAAATTTGTAAGGGTTGAGGTGGTGAAGTTCGGGATTGGGGAAGAAGTGTTGTGCCGGGGGAAAGTTACTACTGTATTTTGGTATTGAATGAATTAATGAAAATTTCTGTGAATTTACTGTGAGATTGTCTGTGTGAATCCCGGCTTTGCCATCACCCTCACTTCATACACCTATCTTCATACCCCTCACTTCATACCCATATCTTCATAATCAATTAAGGGTTTAGAGCTTAGGGTTTGATTACCTTAACTTCGTGAATACTTACAAAAACCACTTCTTTAATAAAATAAGGTCCCAAACCCCTATATAATTGAATACTTGCCAAACCCCAATTTTTCAAAAAAATACCTCTATATTCATACCTCTCACTTCATAACCCTCACTTCATACCCTTATCTTCATACCTCTATCTTCAAAACTCTCACTTTATACCCTTATCTTCATACCCCTCACTTCATACCCCTCACTTCATACCCCTATCTTCATACCCCTCACTTCATACCCATATCTTATTACCCCTATCTTCATACCCCTCATTTCATACCCCTCACTTCATACCCCTATATTCATAATCAATTAAGGATTTAGGTTTTAGGGTTTAGGATTTAGGGTTTAATTACCCCTAACTTCATGAATACTTACAAAAACCACTTTTTTAATCAATTAAAGTCCTAAATTTCTATCCAATTTAATACTTACCAAACACTAATTTTTCAAAAATAAATACCCCTATCTTTCATACCCCTATCTTCATAATCAATTAAGGGTTTAGGGTTTAGTGTTTAATTACCCTTAAATTCATGAATACGTACAAAAACCACTTATTTAATCAATTAAGGTTCCAAACCCTTATCTAACTGAATACTTACCAAAATCTAATTTTTCAAAAACAAATACCTCTATTATCTTACCCCTCACTTCATATCTCTATCTTCATACCCCTATCTTCTTACCCCTCACTTCATACCCCTTACTCCATACCCCTCACTTCATACACCTATATTCATACCCCTATCTTCATATCCCTATCTTCATACCCCTCACTTCATACCCCTATCTTCATACCCATCACTTCATATCCCTCACTTCATACCCTTATATTTATAATGAATTAAGGATTTAGGGTTTAGGGTTTTGGATTTGGGGTTTATTGTTTAGGTTTTAGGGTTTAATTACCCCTAATTTCATGAATACTTACAAAAACCACTTTTTAATCAATTAAGATCCCAAACCCTTATCTAATTGAATACTTACAAAACCCTAATTTTTTAAAAACAAATACCCCTATCTTCATACCCCTCACTTCATGCCCTTATCTTCATAATAAATTAAGGTTTTAGGGTTTAATTACCCCTAACTTCATGAATGCTTACAAAAACCACTTATGTAATCAATTAAGGTCCCAAATCCTATCTAATTGAATAATTACTAAACCCTAATTTTTTTAAAAAATACCCCTATTATCTTACCCTTCGCTTCATATCCCTATCTTCATACCCCTATCTTCATACCCCTCACTTCATACCTTTATCTTCATACCCCTTACTTCATACCACTCACCTCAAACCCCTATATTCATACCCCTATCTTCATATCCTTATCTTCATATCTCTCACTTTATACCCCTATCTTCATACCCCTCACTTCATACCCCTATATTCATAATCAATTAAGGGTTTATGGTTTAGGATTTAGGATTTGGGATTTATGATTTAAGGTTTAGGGTTTAGGGTTTAATTACCCCTATCTTCATGAATACTTACAAATACCACTTCTTTAATCAATTAAGGTCCCAAACCCTTATCTAATTGAATACTTATCAAACCCTAATTTTTCAAAAAAAAATCCTATCTTCATACCCCTCACTTCATACACCTATATTCATACCCCTATCTTCACACCCCTATCTTCATACCCCTCACTTCATACCCCTCACTTCATAACCCTAACTTAATACTCCTCACTTCATACCCCTATCTTCATACCACTATCTTCATACCCTTCACTTTATATCCCTCACTTCATACCCCTATATTCATAATCAATTAAAGATTTAGGGTTTGGGGTTTATGATTTAGGATTTAGGATTTATGGTGTAAGTTTTAGGGTTTAATTACCCCCATATTCATGAATACTTATAAAAACAACTTCTTTAATCAATTAAGGTCCAAAAACCTTATCTAATTGAATACTTACCAAACCCAAATATTTCAAAAAAATACTCCTATCCTCATACCCCTCACTTTATACCCTTATCTTCATACCCCTCACTTCATACCCCTATCTTCATACCCATCACTTCATATCCCTCACTTCATACCCCTATCTCCATAATCAATTAAGGGTTTAGGGCTTAGGGTTTAGGATTTAGGGTTTAGGGTTTAGGGTTTAATTACCACTAACTTCATGAATACTAACAAATACCACTTCTTTAATAAATTCAAGTCCCAAAACTTTATCTAATTGAATACTTTCCAAACCCTAATTTTTCAAAAAAATACGTCTATCTTCATACCCCTCACTTTATATGCCTATCTTCATATCCCTATCTTCATACCCCTCACTTCATACCCCTATATTCATACCCCTTACTTCATACCTCTCACTTCATACCCCTATGTTCATACCCCTCACTTCATACCCCTATATTCATACCCCTCACTTCATACCCTTATTTTCATACCCCTATATTTGTACCCCTCACTTCATACCCATATCTTAATACCCCTCATTGTATACCCCTCACTTCATATCCCTATATTCATACCCCTATCTTCATACTCCTCACTTCATACCCCTATCTTCATAATCAATTAAGGGTTTATGATTTAAGGTTTAGGGTTTAGGGTGTAGGGTTTAGTGTTTAATTACCCCTAACTTCATGAATACTTACAAAAATTAATTCTTTAATCAATTAAGGTCTCAAACCCTTATCTAATTAAATACTTACCAAACCCTAAATTTTCAAAAACAAAAAATACCCCTATCTTCATACTCCTCACTTCATACCCCTCACTTCATATCCCTATCTTCATAATCAATTAAGGATTTAGGATTTAGGGTTTACGATTTAGGGTGTAGGGTTTAGGGTTTAATTACCCTTATTTTAATAAATACTTACAAAAACCACTTATTTAATCAATTAATTTCCCAAACCCTTATCTAATTGAATACTTATCAAACACTAATTTTTCAAAAAAAATACCCCTATCCTCATATCCCTATCTTCATACCCTATCTTCATATTTTCATATTCATATCCCTCACTTCATACCCCTCACTTCATACACCTCACTTTATACCCCTATCTTCATACCCCTCACTTCATACCCTTATATTCATATCCCTATCTTCATACCCCTATCTTCATAATTAATTAAGGGTTTAGGGTTTAATATTTGGGGTTTAGGTTTTAGGGTTTAATTAACCTTAACTTCATGAATACTTACAAAAATAACTTCTTTAATAAATTAAGGTCCCAAATCTCAATCTAATTGAATACTTATTAAACTCTAATTTTTCAATAGAAAATACCCCCATCTTATACCCCTATCTTCATACCCTTCTTCATACTCGTATCTTCATACCCCTCACTTCATACCCCTATATTGATATCCCTATCTACATACCCCTCACTTCATACCCCTATCTTCATACCCTTATATTCATACCCTTATCTTCATACCCCTCAATTCATACCTCTATCTTCATACCCCTCACTTCATACCCCTATATTCATATTCATATCTTCATACACCTCAATTCATACCCCTATATTCATAATTAATTAAGGGTTTAGGTTTTAGGTTTTGGGGTTTAGGGTTTAGGGTTCAATTACCCCTAACTTCATAAATACTTACAAAAACCACTTATTTAATCAATTAAGGACCCAAAAACCTATCTAATTTAATAATTACCAAACCCTAATTTTTTAAAACAAATACCCCTATCTTCATACCCCTATATTCATACCCCTCACTTCATACCACTCCCTTCATACCCCTATCTTCATACCACTCATTGTATACCCATCACTTCATACCTATGTCTTCATACCCCTATCTTGATATCCTTATTTTCATACCCTTCACTTCATACCACTATCTTGATACCCCTCACTTCATACCCCTCACTTCATATATCTATCTTTATACCCCTCACTTCATACCCCTATATTCATAATCAATTAAGGGTTTAGGGTTTAGGGTATGGGGTTTATGATTTAGGTTTTAAATTTTAGGGTTTAATTACCCCTAACTTCATGAATAATTAAAAAACCACTTCTTTAATCAATTAAGGTCCCAAATCCCTATTTAATTGAATGCTTACCAAACCCTAATTTTTCAAAAAAAATACCTCTATCTTCATACCCCTATCTTCATAACCCTCACTTCATACCCCTATCTTCAAACCCCTACCTTCACACCCCTATATTCACACCCCTATCTTCATATCCCTCACTTCATATCCCTATCTTCATACACCTATCTTCATACCCCTATCTTCATACCCTTCATTTCATACTCCTATCTTCATAATCAATTAAAGACTTAGGTTTTAGGATTTGGGGTTTAGGGTTTTGGGTTTAGGGTTTTGGATTTAGTTTTTAGGGTTTAATTACCTCTAACTTCATGAATACATCTAAAAAACACTTCTTTAATCAATTAAGGTCCAAAATCCCTATCAAATTAAATACTTACCAAACCCTAATTTTTCAAAAACAATTACCCCTATCTTCATACCCCTCACTTGATACCCCTATCTTCATAACCCTCACTTGATACCCCTCACTTCATACCTCTCACTTCATACCCCACACTTCATACCCCTATCTTCATACCCCTCACTTTATACCCCTCAATTCATACCCCTATGTTCATACTCATATCTTCATATGCCTCACTTCATACCCCTATCTTCATACCCCTCACTTCATACCCCCATATTCATAATTAATTAAGGGTTTCGGGTTTAGGGTTTGGGGTTTAGAGTTTAGGGTTTAGGGTTTAGATTTTAATTACCCCTAACTTCATGAATACTTATAAAAATCACTTTTTTAATCTATTAAGGTCCCAAACCTCTATTTAATTGAATACTTACCAAACCCTAATTTTAAAAAAAAATACCCCTATCATCTTACCCCTCACTTCATACCCCTATCTTCATACCCTAGCTTCATACCCATATATTCATAGCCCTCACTTCAGACCCCTCACTTCATACCCCTATCTTCATATCCCTATCTTCACACCTCTCACTTCATACCCCTATATTCATACCCCTATCACTTCATATCCCTTACTTCATACTCCTATATTCATAACCAATTAAGGGTTTAGGGTTTAGGATTTAGGGTTTAAGATTTGGAGTTTATGGTTTAGGGTTTAGGGTTTAATTACCCCTAACTTCATGAATATTTATAAAAACCACTTATTTAATCTATTAAGGTCCTAAACCCTGATCTAATTGAATACTTACCAAACCTTATTTTTTAAAACAATATACCCCTATCTTCATACCCCTCAATTCATACCCCTATCTTCATACCCCTCACTTCATACCCCTATATTAATACTCCTATATTAATATCCTTCACTTCATACCCCTCACTTCATACCCCTATATTCATAATATATTAAGGGTTTAGGGTTCAATTACCCCTAACTTCATGAATACTTACAAAATAACTTCTTTAATAAATTAAAGTCCTAAATCTCTATCTAATTGAATACTTACGAAACCCCTCACTTCATACCCCTATCTTCATGCCCCTATCTTCATAACCCTCACTTCATACCCCTATCTTCATACCCCTATTTTTATACCCCTCACTTCATACCCCTACCTTCATACCCCTATCTTCATAACCCTCACTTCATACCCCTATCTTCATACCCCTCACTTCATACCCCTATCTTCATACCTCTCACTTCATACCCCTCACTTCATACCCCTATATTCATAACCCTCACTTCATACCGCTATTTTCATACCCCTATATTCATACCCCTCACTTCATACCTCTATCTTCATACCCCTCACTTCATTCCGCTCAATTCAAACCCCTATCTTCATACCCCTCACTTCATACCCCTATATTGATAATCAATTAAGGATTTAAGGATTTGGTTTTAGGGTTTAGGGTTTAGAGTGTAGGGTTTAGGGTTTAATTACCCCTAACTTCATGAATACTTACAAAAACTAATTCTTTAATCAATTAAGGTTCCAAACCCTTATCTAATTGAATACTTACCAAACCCTAATTTTTCAAAAATAAAAAATACCCCCATATTTATACCTCTCACTTCATACCCTTGTCTTCATACCCCTCACTTCATACCCCTATCATCATACCCATCACTTCATACCCCTATCTTCATACTCTTATATTCATATCCCTATCTTCATACCCCTCACTTCATACCCCTATCTTCATACCTATCACTTCATATCCCTCACTTCATACCCCTATATTAGTAATCAATTAAGGGTTTAGGGTTTAGGGTTTAGGGTTTGGGATTTATGGTTTAGGGTTTAATTACCCCTAAATTCATGAATACTTACAAAAACCACTTGTTTAATCAATTAAGGTCCCAAACCCCTATCTAATTGAATACTTACCAAACCCTATTTTTTCAAAAGAAAATACCCCTATCTTCATACTCCTCACTTCATACCCCTATCTTCATACCCTTCATTTTATATCCCTCACTTCATACCCCTATCTTCATATCCCTTACTTCATACCCATCACT
Organism: Wollemia nobilis; assembly: GCA_028583015.1. Taxonomy (NCBI): domain Eukaryota; kingdom Viridiplantae; phylum Streptophyta; class Pinopsida; order Araucariales; family Araucariaceae; genus Wollemia; species Wollemia nobilis. Next base: position 41,882 of record JAQPPZ010001773.1, on the reverse strand, counting down.
TCATACCCATCACTTCATACCCCTAACTTCATACCCCTATCTTCATAATCAATTAAGGGTTTAGGGTTTAGGGTTTAGGATTTAATTACCCCTATCTTCATGAATACTTACAAAAACCACTTCTTTAATAAATTAAGGTACTAAACCCTTATCTAATTGAATACTTACCAAACCCTAATATTTAAAAAAAAACCTCTATCCTCATACCCCTCACTTCATACCCCTATCTTTATACCCCTCACTTCATACCCATATCTTTATAACCCTCACTTGATACTCCTCACTTCATATTCCTATATACATAATAAATTAAGGGTTTAGGGTGTAGGGTTTGGAATTTAGGGTTTAGGATTTACGATTTAGGGTTTAATTACCCCTAACTTCATGAATAATTACAAAAACCACTTCTTTAATCAATAAGGTCCAAAATCCTTATCTAATTGAATACTTACCAAACGCTAATTTTTTAAAAAAATATGCCTATCTTGATGCCTCTGTCTTCATACCCCTCATTTCATATCCCTATATTCATACCCCTATTTTTATACCCCTCACTTCATAACCCTATTTTCATAGCCCTCACTTCATACCCATTTCTTCATATCCCTCACTTCATACCCATATCTTCATACCCCTCACTTCATACCCCTATCTTTCTACCCTATCTTCATACCCATATATTCATACCTCTCATTTCAAATCCCTATCTTTATAATCAAGTAAGGGTTTAGGGTTTACTATTTAGGATTTAGGGTTTAATTACCCTTAACTTCATGAATACTTACAAAAACTACTTCTTTAATTAATTAAATTTCTCAAACCCAATCTAATAGAATACTTACCAAACTCTAATTTTTCATAAAAAATATCCCTATCTTCATACTACTCACTTAATACCCCTATCTTCATACCTCTATCTTCATACGCCTCACTTCATATCCCTATATTTATACCCCTCACTTCATTCCCCTATCTTTATACTCCTATCTTCATATCCCTATCTACATACCCTTCACTTCATACCCCTATCTTCATACCCCTAACTTTATACCCATCCCTTCATACCCATCAATTCATACCCCTATCTTCATACCCCTATATTCATACCCCTTACTTCATACCCCTATTTTCATAACCCTATATTCATACCCCTCACTTCGTACCTATATCTTCATAATCAATTAAGATTTTAGGGTTTAGGGTTTAGGGCTTGGGGTTTAAGGTTTGGGGTTTAGGGTTTAGGGTTTAGAGTTTAGTATTTAGGGTTCAATTATCCCTAACTTCATGAATACTTAAAAAACCATTTTTTTAATCAATTAAGGACCCAAACACCTACTAATTGAATACTTACCATACCCTATTTTAAAAAAATACCCTTTTCTTCCTCCCTTCCCTTCTTTCTTTTACTATGTTCATACTCCTCACTTCATACCCCTATCTTCATACCCTTCACTTTATATCCCTCACTTCATACCCTTATCTTCATATCCCTCACTTCACACCCTCACTTACCCTATCTTATAACAATTGTTTTTCTTAAAAACTTCTTTAATAAATTAAGGTACTAAAACCTTATCTAATTGAATACTTACCAAACCCTAATATTAAAAAAAAAAACCTCTATCCTCATACCCCTCACTTCATACCCCTATCTTTATACCCCTCACTTCATACTCATATCTTTATAACCCTCACTTGATACTCCTCACTTCATATTCCTATATACATAATAAATTAAGGGTTTAGGGTGTAGGGTTTGGAATTTAGGGTTTAGGATTTACGATTTAGGGTTTAATTACCCCTAACTTCATGAATAATTACAAAAACCACTTCTTTAATCAATAAGGTCCAAAATCCTTATCTAATTGAATACTTACCAAATGCTAATTTTTCAAAAAAATGTGCCTATCTTGATGCCTTTGTCTTCATACCCTTCATTTCATATCCTTATATTCATACCCCTATTTTTATACCCCTCACTTCATAACCCTATTTTCATAGCCCTCACTTCATACCCCTTTCTTCATCCCCTCACTTCATACCCTATCTTCATACCCCTATCTTCATACTCTCACTTCTTCCTTTTTTTTTTTCCTCATTCATACCCCTCACTTCATACCCCTATCTTCATAACTCTCACTTCATACCCCTATCTTCATACCTCTCATTTCAAATCCCTATCTTTATAATCAAGTAAGGGTTTAGGGTTTACTATTTGGGATTTAGGGTTTAATTACCCTTAACTTCATGAATACTTACAAAAACTACTTCTTTAATTAATTAAATTTCTCAAACCCAATCTAATAGAATACTTACCAAACTCTAATTTTTCATAAAAAATATCCCTATCTTCATACTACTCACTTAATACCCCTATCTTCATATGCCTCACTTCATACCCCTATATTTATACCCCTATCTTCATATCCCTATCTGCATACCCCTCACTTCATACCCCTATCTTCATACCCCTAACTTTATACCCCTCCCTTCATACCCCTCAATTCATACCCCTATCTTCATACCCCTATCTTCATACCTCTATATTCATACCCCTTACTTCATACCCCTATTTTCATAACCCTATATTCATACCCCTCACTTCGTACCTATATCTTCATAATCAATTAAGAGTTTAGGGTTTAGGGTTTAGGGCTTGGGGTTTAAGGTTTGGGGTTTAGGGTTTAGGGTTTAGAGTTTAGTATTTAGGGTTCAATTATCCCTAACTTCATGAATACTTAAAAAACCATTTTTTTAATCAATTAAGGACCTAAACACCTATCTATTTGAATACTTACCAAACCCTATTTTTCTAAAAAAATACCCCTATATTCATACCCCTCACTTCATACCCTTATATTTATACCCTTATATGCATACCCTTCACTTCATACACCTCACTTCATACCCCTATATTCATAATTAATTAAGGGTTTAGGATTTAAGGTTTGGGGTTTATGGTTTAGGATTTAGGGTTTAATTACCCCTAACTTAAAAAATACTTACAAAAACCACTTCTTTAATCAAGTAAGGTCCCAAATCCCTATCTAATTGAATACTTACCAAACTCTAATTTTTCAAAAAAATATCCTTATCTTCATACCCCTATCTTCATAAATCTCACTTCATACCCCTATATTTACACCTCTCATTTCATACCCCTCACTTATTTTGATATAAGTGAATCAAGGATGACAAGATTTCATGTATTATTATCTCTTTTATAGATCTCCATCTTTTGTGGTCCATGTAGCCTCCTGTCACATGAACTCCTTGGCACACCCCCTATACCTTTCATGTACGATTATCATTGTCTATTTCTCCTCTTTACATGCTGCTACCTCATTTCACCAAAGTTAGAATGATGCTTGGTGACACTAGCTTTATTTGTAATGGTCGAGTATTTATACTATGGTATGCAAAACTTGACACCTTATATTATGCCATATTTATCATGTATCGTTCCTTCATCAGAATTTGCAATGTTCAGACCAAAGTGATTTGAACTTCTACTTTTCCTCGTGTTCTTCTTCTTGAATACATGACTTACTTTTTTCAAAGGCCCTTTATCATTTTGCCACATCAAAGAATGAGTCCATAGGCTCATGTGAAATATTGCATCTATATTTGGCATGGGTAGCTCATACACTTGGAGACTTGGATCCCTCATGTCATTATTGGACATGTGTAGGTTCTTCTCCTTGGACCATCAACTTTTGATATTTATCACTCCTTTTGGATTGGTTGGTTGGCTCATTTTTTCCTGATTAGTAAAGGTGCTCGATCAAAATTGAAATACTTCCTCGAAGTGGATGTGAGTAATGGGTTTAGGTTTTCCCAACGATGGGTCTTATTGGACATCTACCTTTTTATTATTCATGTTTTGCACTAGATTGGTCTCCTTATGGGGAGTAGTGGGCTCTTATCAAGGAGGCATTAGTGTTGGTACCACCTATTTGTTCTAGTCCTTTTTAGTAGTTGTCTTCATCTTGAACCCATCCATGAGGAGAGTAGCCAGTTGATCCCAATTAGGGATCAAATGGAGATGGAGGGAGTCAAAAACCTAATGAACCTTTTCTTAGAGAGAGGTTACCAATAATATTGTAGACAATAGTGAAGACTTATCAATATGGGGGAATGATAGTTTTAGTGGGAGCAAAGCTAATCATTTATGGAGGAAAGATCAGTTTTCACACCCACTCACTAGGATGATGAGTTGATGACCATTTTTAAATAAGGTACCCTATCAAAGATATGAGACTCAGTGTTAGCTAAGAGGTCCCTTCCTTTGAGAATTCTGGTCTTCGCTAACATTGAAAATATTATGAGTCACTTTCTCACTTGGATTGGTGGATTAGCTTATTTCTGCATTGCAAGGATGTGCCTTTCGAAACCTTCCCTTATCGATATTTTGAGCATCTTTGCATCATCGACTACATGGAACATAAAAGGGGCTCCTAGTATTCTTATATTTTCTTCCTCCAAAGCTTTCTTCCTCTTGTGTTATGGAGGTACAACCAAATAGGAAGGTAAATATTCTGCTAGAAAGGTCACTCTATCAAAAAGTGAATGAGATGCCTAGAGAAGGTTATCCTTTTATAGGATCATCCAATTTGGATAAGTTATTTATCATTTTCTACTCTAGTTTATGTGGTGGTATTTTGTTACAAGTGAATCAATGATGACAAGATTTCATGCGTTCTTAGCTATTTTATTGATGTCCATATTTTGTGGTCCATGTATCCTTCTCTTACATGAACTCCTTGGCACACCCTCCTATACATTTTATGTGTGGGTTGTCATTTTCTATCTCTCTTATTTACATGCCGCTATCTGGTTTCACCAAATTTAGAATGATGCTTGGTGACACTAGCTTTATTTGTAATGGTCGAGTATTTATACTATGGTATGCAAAACTTGACACCTTATCTTATGCCATATTTATCATGTATCGTTCCTTCATCAAAATTTGCAATGTTCAGACCAAAGTGATTTGAACTTCTACTTTTCCTCGTGTTCATATTCTTGAATACATGACTTACTTTTTTCCAAGGCCCTTTATCACTTGGCCACATCATAGAATGAGTCCATAGGCTCATGTGAAATATTGCATCTATATTTGGCATGGGTAGCTCATACACTTAGAGACTTGGATCCCTCATGTCATTATTGGACATGTGTAGGTTCTGCTCCTTGGACCATCAAATTTTGATATTTATCACTCCTTTTGGATTGGTTGGTTGGCTCATTTTTTCCTGATTAGTAAAGGTGCTCGATCAAAATTGAAATACTTCCTCAAAGTGGATGTGAGTAATGGGTTTAGGTTTTCCCAATGATGGGTCTGATTGGACATCTACCTTTTTCTTATTCATGTTTTGCACTAAAGTGGGTAGTGGGCTCTTATCGAGGAGGTATTAATTTTGGAACCTTCTATTTATTCTAGTTCTTTTAGGTAGTTATCTTAATATTGAAACCATCCATTAAAAAAAATCTAGTTGATCCCAATTATTAATTGAATGGGGAGGGAGGGAGTCAAAAACCTAATAAACCTTCCCTTAGAGAGAGGCTACCAATATTTTTTTAAACAATGATGAGGGCTTCTCAAGATGATAGAATGATAGTTTTAGTGGGAGAGGAATTGGCAATACATGCTAAAGAGCATGCCAATATTGGCTTGATATTCCTTGTGTTAGTATCATTCAAATGACAAACTCTTGATGATAAATCAAGTTGTGATGGATTACTTCAAGATAAAATTGTTCCTAATGGAATGACTATTGTCAAATGTCCTATGATGGATGTTGGCACCTCAAGATGACATGCCAGTATAGGCATGAAGACAATATGTATGTCGACACTTCAACAATATGGATGCCAACACTTCATATTAGCATAGCCCATGTCAGCTCAAGCTATGATGACTAGCTACATGTTGACAAGAGAGTGATGACTTGTCTATGTTGGTTGGCTTGTGTTGGTAGGTTTGTATCGGCTCCTTGGATAGTTAGATATTGTCATCCCTGTAACTACTACATTCTATTTGAGCACTCCTTCCTGTAATAGTGTAACAAAACATCAATTCTAACACATATAATCATTCAAAGAGATATAGTTGGCACAAAATAGTATCCTTGTATTATCATGAGGATAGTTACATCCTAGTCATGTGACTGCGATAATATCACATATAACACTACCTCCTTATAGTAGTTGCTCTCCTTTGCAATGGATATGTATCTGGATGGATTTTTTTACAAAATAAAAGTGATATTTCTATAGTGTAGCTCTAGTAATTACCATAACCAACCAGGCCTCAACTACCAAAACAACTTTTCACTTCAGCCTTAACAATGCAATTAACAAATTAGTTAACTATTTGTAAATGATGGTGGGTTACATACTTTTGATTACATTGCAATTATTATTGCTAATTATTAAATGATACTACATTTGACCACTTTGACTATTTTGTATGCCATTCCTTTGTATAAATAATGTATAATATTTTTATGCATAGACATTTGGTCAAACACTTCATTTCTTTTTGGAATTGTTGTCTACATCTATCCTCCCCTTTACATTGGTCGATGTCCTTAGTGACTTCCTACATTATTTTATTGGGGGTTCAACCACCTTTGGCTCTGATGCTTGAAGTCCTTCTAATTCCAGAATGTGAATATTGAAGGCTTCTTGTTCATCTTGGAGCTTCTTTTCCTAATTATAGCACTTGGCCCATTCTACACCATATGCATTGGCCTTATCTTCTATTTCCTGTAATTGTTACAAAAGTTACTCCTTGCATCTGACAAAGATATAATTAATTTGCTACTATGTTAGAGTAGAGGAAGTTGGTTTTTTGTGTTCCAATTCAGCTTTGATAGTTGCTTCACATTGTTGTCTGAGCCAACTCTCTAAGCAATGCCTACTTTTGTTTGACCTATTCCATCTTCTTCAACAAGGTATTCTCACGCTGGTTTTTCTAAGCCAATAACTCTTCTTGTTGTTGCATTAATAGTGCCTTCATTGATTGTTGTTGCAATAGTTTCTCATCCATTTCTATAATGATTTATTTCCTATTTCTAAGTTGAGCATGAAGATCTTGTAATTCCTTTAGCATTACCTAAATTTATTCGATAGTTGAATTACATCATTATCCAACTTTTATTTTGTTTCTCACAGAGTTTTTACTTTGTGACATGCAGTTGTCCTTCCATACCTTGCAATCATTGGACCATAGTCTTTTTAGTCATGTGAATTTTCTTGATCCCCTTGGCTAGCCAATATAGCTAATGTGCGATAAAGTTAATATGGTTTTACATTAGGAATAATTTGGGTACTAGTTCCACCTGTGACCTACTTTCTATCATTCTCTAGAAATATGTATGAGTACTATGTCCCACCACATACACTTGAGCTGGTTCAAGATAAAGTATTGGTATCCCCTCAAGCAATTTATCTATTCCTTTTTATTGTCTTGAGATGTTCAATGGGCATATCCCATGATTGTTCTTGGTAAATGCTAGAAATATCTTATCACCAGTTTTCTTTTTCAACCTATTGTACCAATTTATCTATCTCTTCTATCATCAACTGCCCTTATTTCCACTATTTGACAAAACCCACTTTAAACTCTAGCCTCATTCTATCCATCACATGGGTTAACTTGGTAAACCAAGCAACCATTTGCTAATTAATGTGTACCTCTAATTTTGATAGATCTTGAAATTAGGTACTTCTATAATTATGTGGTCAAAAAGATCCTCAACTTCTTTAGAATATACCTTTGGCTCTTTCTATAACAACCCAAGTCCTACCCACTTGGTTGTCCAAACACCCTAAGTCTACCCACTTGGTTGTCCAACATCATAGGTCATCGTAAGAGAAAATTTTCTTTTCTTTTATTCTTTTCTAATTTAACTTCTAGTATGAGAATGCTAAAAATATCTTCATGAGTGCCATTTCGCCATGGTCGAAATACTCATGAGATCGAGATTTTCCAAATCCCATATAGTTACCTCTATTGAATTTCACTCTCCTCTCGATATTCCAAGTTCAGGTAGGGGGTTTATTTTCCTTTAGGGCCCATATCACCTAGAGGGGTGATGCATACTTTCCCCATATCTTAACATGAACTCTAGAACTCATGTCATGTAAGATCTAGCTCATAAATGCTTGAGCTAAATGATCAACCATATTCCTTGGAGCATCGTATAGGGTCTACCAATACCCTGGTAGCTACCAGTGTTTTGTGTTGATCAACCAATATGATATCCCATACCATCGTGCTATCAATATTTCCAAGTCAAGCATAATTCAACACTCAATACTAGTAGGGATAACCTAGAAGAGATGCCCATACAACCATTTGTTACCTCTCATTTTGACCTTTCCAATCAGAAGTACAGTTAGATCCTTGGATTGTGATGATTACCCTCTTGCAAGCACCACTATTGTTTGACCCACAAGATTGTCCTTCCCATAATATTGAATAATGACAAGGTTTCCCTACCTACAACTTTAGATTGCAAGTCAGCATTATCCTTTCCACAATCTTGGAATCTCTTAATAAAATATTTTACTAAGATTTGAAAGTTTAGAAATATTTAGCTATGAAAAGGTTTACAAACGAATCACTATTTCATAATAATTCATAAATTTTACTATAAAACAAGGCCTCAAGTTTCCATATGGTTACTTGTATGTTTATCATTAAGAAAGAATACAAGATAGAGGAATTATAAAAATGTTACAATCAAAACTACATAACTTCTTTTTATTTCCATTTCTCCAGGTGGGATTGTAGGTTTTTATTTTCTTGCCGGTGGTTGTTGTTTCTTGTGCACTTCCCACCAGGGCACGCTCTGCAAAATATCTCTTGAAATACAAACACTGCTCTTTGGAGTGGCCTTGGTTGTTGCACAAATTGCATGTTGTTTTCTTTACCTATGGGACTTGCTTGGTCAGAGGACAATGGAATTTAAGATGTCCCTATTTCTATAAATCCATGTAGAAAGTGGATTTATTCTCATACTCGAAGGCATGTCTCCATCGATATGACCCATAGGTTAGGTTGATGTACATCAAGAGCTAAGATTCCATGTTTACCATTACGCAAAAATGGGTATAAGGCATTTAGGACTGAGCTTTGATGGCTAGGTCAAAAGCAACCAAGTCACCAATCACATGGGCAATACTATAGATGAAACCTTCATCCCAGAACTAGAATGGGATCTTGGGTAGCCTAACCCAAATAGGGTCCACATTGATGCTTTTTGTCCCTAGGTTGAAGCTAGGATTCCATCGCATGAAAAATAATGGTCATCTCCTAAAAAACCAAGGTCCTCCTATTAGAATCCAAGCTGTTTTATTTTGATTATTCAATCGTATGATAAAAAATTCATGGGTCAAAACCACGAGTTCCTTGTGGCCTTCAGGTTTCCATTTATTCATCACCCATCGATGGATGGATTCAATGTTAGGTCTGGATCCGATAAAATTACCAACTAGGGAAAGGGATTTCTTACTCAGCATCGGTGTCATGATGTCTTCAAGAAAGTTGAGTTTCTTGAAATCATCAAAGAGGGTACCGATGTTTGGTGATGGGTCTAAATAACCCTGGTAATTATTCTTTCTAACTTTATCTATGAAATAATTTTTGGGGCCAAGAGGGATACTTCGGACCAACCCGATAGGGGGACCCATGATAGGGTACCACATTAGCACTGGGTCTATTAGGGGGGTCTTTGAGGAGCTCCTCTATAGCATCTTCATCCTCAAGAAGACCAGGACCGACCGCACCATGACCCCTAGAGATCAGCCTGTGACCACCATGGAAGCTACCAACATTCCCACCTTGTCCAAATTCAAAATTCAAACCACTGTAATGTTCTCACTCCACTCTGTACCATCTCACTCCGTTCTGCTCCATCCTCACCCTCAAACTCTATCCCCTTTGTGATTGTGAGTAAAATTTTAAAAGTATAACAAAATAGACGACCATAATATTGTAGTGGAAACCATAAAATAATAATTTAAATACATGAATTAGTCACCATATTAAATTGATGGAACATTTATAGATAGAGCACATATATAAAATAAAATTTTTACCCGAAACACTTATCTATTCCACATTTTTTAAAGGATATCAACTAGATTGTTTTCATTGTTTCAAAAGACTCACTGAGTAATGCCATGCAAATATTCTGAGCCTACATATTTCAAAATATAGATATAAAATATTAAGATTTATTTTGTTCTTCTAAAATTCCATATTTCACCATTTCATTGAGCTAAATTCACAAGAATCTCAAGATTGTAATAAATATTTTTCCAGTTTAAGTGTAGCACTTGATGTTAGAATGCAGACGATTCATCATATAAGTAACAAAAAAAAGAATTTGGCTTTGTTCTCTAGAGTTCTCTAGGTTTTATGGCATAGATTTCGATGTCTTCCAAGGGTCAGAGCGGCCAGTCTAATATGACATGCAACTAAAGTCTATCATGCATACAATATTTTCACACCCAACATAGTATGCAAAATATCACAAGCATCAAAACTAGATATTGTTTATCTCTGGTTCCCTTTTATCCATTAAATTTTATTTACACAACAATCCTTCCAACACATGCACTATTAAGTTTTCATTCAATTTTAGCTCACTGTTGTATATCAATTTACATTTCACACACATCAAAATTTCCAACACATGCACTAGAAATTTTTCGATTCATCTTCAGTTCACCATTCTTTTATCATTTTTATATTCACACACACAATAGAACATACAATGCATTAACAATCAGTTTTCATACTATTCCACGACAATAATTTATCACATAGATTTATCGAAACAGACTCACTTACCAATAAGTGTTTGCTTCCTTTCCTTGATTTAGAATCCCTTCTCCCTTCTTTGCTCTCTCCTCGCTTCCCCAAAATACAATGCAGACCATAGTGCCTTCTCTTCCATCCCCCTTCCAATTTAGAAGATAGATCTTATTTTTCAACTTGAAAATTGATGTTTGTTTTAGGATTCCTTCAACCCGAAACATGCCATGTGGAATCCACATTCCTTCCACGATCAACAAACCCAAGTTTCCATAATAATTTTCTAATATTGATTGCTTTCCAAATTGCCCATTTTAATAAGTGAAAAGCAATAACTCTTTAATAATTTTTTATTATTATTTATTTTAATATTTTATAGTTTATAATTTTTCATTTATTTTATTTTAATATTATTTATTTTTTAACACACACACACACATACATACATACATACATACATACATATATATATATATATATATATATATATATATATATATATATATATATATATATATATATATATATAGTATATATAAATTCACATTTAAAAATAAATAAATTTCTCAATAACATACATATATATATATATATATATATATATATATATATATATATATATATATATATAACTTTTAATTATCTTATTTTACCCATTTTTCTTATATTTTCTTTCAGTTCTTAGATCAATAATAATCATAACATTACTTCACATTTTTTCCATTATTTAAACTATGGTTCCCTTGCATTTAAGCATTCTCATTGCCAACCAAACATTTTAAACTATGGCTCCTATGCATTTAATCATTTTCATTGCCAACCAAACATTTTAAACTATGGATCCCATGCATTTAAGTATTTTCATTACCAACCAAAAATTTTAAACTATGACTCCCATGCATTTAAGTATTTTCATTGTCAACCAAACATTTTAAACTATGGCTCCCATGCATTTAATCATTTTCATTGCCTACCAAACATCATAAGTTCACAATTTATCAAACATCAAATATTCTAACAAATGCAACTACATGATATGCATCTATATGGACCGTTGGTGGATGCATTGTTAGTCTTATAATGGCACTGAGAGGGGAGGTGAATCAGTGTAGCTCTATAAACTAAAATTTACACCTCTTAATACCGCAACAATTAAAACTTATTACTAGATACAACAAATATAACAAAAGAGCATCACACAACACAAGATTTAATGAGGTTCACCAATGTGGCTACTTCTCAAAAATTGACTGCTTGGACTACCATCCAAATCCAACCTTTGCAAAGCACCAAATTTACAATCAATATACTAGCACCCACTGGAAGGAGCACCAACCCCTGATTTATCTGCACCAACAGAAAGGAGCACCAACCCCTAATTTACCAACACCAACCCTTGATTTATCTGTACCAACAGAAAGGAGCACCAACCCCTGATGCCAAGCTACAACCTAGACTTCAATTTGAATCTATAAGTTTGACAGTAAGATACCTTTGTTTTTGTAAGACCCTAGCTGGTTTTTTTCACCTTTGTGTTCTCTGTGCACTCTACTCTCTCTACACAATCACTTCGCACACTCTACTTCGTTACAATCGAACTTCATGATCGTCTTCTCCCTTTTGTGCACTCTGCTCTCTTTGCAAATTTTGCACTTAGCATGATTCGACACGAATTTCTCTCTACGCACAACGACCGTATTTCACACACCTTCGACGCGCATTCGACATCCATCTCAATTCTCCAAACAACCCTCCTTTTATAACAATATTTTTTATGATGAAAACCCTAATCTTAGTTGGCTATAAATCCTAATCTTAGTCGGCTTTCATAACAACTATAAACCCTAATTTTAGTCGGCTGTCATTGGTCTTCATCGGCTTCAACTCAAGAAGATGTTTGGTTTATCCATCGCTTGATGATTTCATTCTAGACAAACCCTGTAACTACCATAATGACTTTTGATCACTCTTCGTATTTCAACAGTATAAAATTACTCTGTAACTACCCCTGTAAATGTCGTAGTGATGTCGGTCCACTGTCATACTTCTCATTTGAGTCGGGTTCTCCTTCTTGACTTGTGCATTTACGACCTATTGTGAAATCGTGACATTTCTGCCTCTGTAGATTCTTTTGTTGCTGTTGCCACGAAAATACATGTTGCGATATCGTGACACTTTTGCCTTCGTGCATTTTCTCTATTCTTTTGTCGTGATATCATGACATTTCTACCTTCACAGACATCTTCTTTTCTTTTGTCATGATATCATGACATTTTTGCCTCCGTATACTTCGTATTTGCTTTTGTCATGATATCACGACACTTCTGCTTCAATAGACTTCGACTTTGCTTTTGTCGTGATATCGTGACACTTCTACCTTCATAGTCTTCAGCTTAGCTTTTGTCATGAAATCATGATACTTCTACTTTCGTACTTCACTTCTTTGCTTTTGTCATGAAATTATGACACTTCTACTTTCGAAGTCTTGCTTTCTGCTTTTGTCGTAAAATCATGACAGTTATGCTTCCATATGCTTCCTCTCTTTATTTTGTCGTGAAAATGTGACATGCCACGATATCGTGACACCTTTAAATCTTACTTTCTCTCTCTTGTTTTAGTCACAAAAATGCGACATATCATGAAATCGTGACACTTTTCCAACTTACTTTCTCTCTCCTATTTTAGTCGAGAAAATGTGACATGTCGCGAAATCGCGACACTTTTCTTACTTGTTCTCTTTCTTCAAACTTGTCGCGAAATCGTGAAACTTCTTCCTGCTTTCTCTTTTTCTTCCAACATGTCACGAAATTGCGATAGTTTTTCCACTTGCCTTTTTCTCTTCCAACATGTCGTGAAATCATGACAGTTTTTCCTGCTTTCTCTTTCTCTTCCAACATGTCGCGAAATCACGATATTTTTTCCACTTGCCTTTTTCTCTTCCAACATGTCATGAAATCGCGACAATTTTTCTTGCTTTTTCTCTCTTCCAACATGTCGCGAAATCGTGACAGTTTTTCCTGCTTTTTCTCTCTCTTCCAACATGTCGAAATCACGACAATTTTTCTACTTGCCTTTTTCTCTTCCAACATGTCGTGAAATCGTGACATTTTTTCCTGCTTTTTCTCTCTCTTCCAACATGTCACGAAATCATGACAGTTTTTCCACTTGCCTTTTCTCTCTTCCAACATGTCACGAAATCGTGACAGTTTTTCTTGTTTTTTCTCTCTTCCAACATGTCGTGAAATCATGACAGTTTTTCCTGCTTTTTCTCTCTCTTCCAACATGTCGCGAAATCGCGACAGTTTTTCTTGCCTACTGTATATGTCATGATATCGTGACACTTTTCTTACTTGTCTTTTTCTTTGATCTTTTGCATATGGGCCACTTCGGTCTTCTTGGAAAATCACTGTACATACTCTGAATAACCTTTGAACTCCTGTCTTCTACATTTGAATAGCTTTTGAACTTCCTGTCCATTGCATCAATAGATCTATCTGACTGTGTTGACAAAAATGACAATACTATTGCTGCACCTTGCTCAACAATCTCCCCCTTTGGAATTGTTGGCAACACATGTGCAATTTCCTGTAACTCTTCTCCCCCTTTGACAATAATACCAAAGGGCTACTGTAGACTCCCCCTGAGTCCATGCACAACATTCTCAAGCAAAATTTATTACACTTAGCAAAAATCATGAACATGAGCAAAAAGATAATCAAATACTTAAATGCTCCCCCTAAGAATGTGATCCCTGTAGCTAGTCAATTCTTGGGAAGTGTGACCACTCCCAATTTATTGTGAAGGTACTCAAAAAATTCCTTGGGCAATGGTTTTGTGAAGATATCTGCTACTTGCTCTGTAGTTGGAACAAAATCCAACTTAACCTCACCTTCCGCAACTTTCTCCTTCAAAAAGTGATACCTAATAGCAATGTGTTTTGTGCGTGAATGCATAACCAGATTCTTGGAGATGTTAATGGCACTGGTGTTATCACACTTAACTGATATTGGCTCACTGAAGCTAATACCAAGATCTTTCATGGTTTGTTTCATCCACAATACTTGCATACAACATGTTGTCGTTGCAATATATTCTGCCTCTATTGTCGATAAAGAAACTGACTCTTGTTTCTTACTATGCCACATAACCAATCTATCTCCAAGATAGAATGCACCTCCACTGGTACTCTTTCTGTCATCTACACATCCTTCCCAATATGCATCTGAATACGAAATAAGGGTGAAGTATTTACCTTTCGGATACCATAACCCATACTCCATAGTACCCTTGAGGTACCGAAGAATCCTCTTCACTGCTGTCACATGAGTCTCCTTGGGATTAGCCTGAAATCATGCTACCATGCATACTGCCTGCAAAATATCTAGTCTGGTAGCTATCAGGTACAGTAAGCTCCCAATCATAGATCTATACATGGTTTGATCAACAGGTGGAGATTTGTCATCCTTGCTCAACTTGCAACCTGTCGTCATGGGAGTGCTAACTGGCTTACAATCCTCCATTGTGAACTTTTTTAACATCTCTTTCACATATTTAACTTGAGAAATAAATATGCCCTTCTTATTTTGATTAACTTGCAACCCGAGGAAATACGAAAGTTCACCAATCATTGACATTTCAAATTCTTTCTGCATCTTATTTGCTAAATCTTTACACGACTCATCTTTGCTGCTGCCAAATATGATATCATCTACGTATACAACAAGAACAATAAGATGCCCATTTTCTATTTTGACATACAAATTACTATCCACCATACCTTTCTTAAACCCTTGTTGAGTGAGATAGTTGTCTAGCCTTGCATACCATGCTCGGGGTGCCTATTTTAAGCCATATAATGCTTTCTTCAACTTGCAAACCAAGTTGGGATCATCACCAAGTTGGAAACCATCTGGTTGCTCAATATAAACCTCTTCTTCAAGTTTCCCATTCAAAAATGTTGATTTCACATCCATTTGATAAACTTTGAAATTCTTGTAGACTGCTAAAGCCAGAAACATTCTAATTGCCTCTAGTCTAGCTACTGGTGCAAAAGTTTCCTCAAAGTCAATGCCTTCAACTTGTGCATAACCCTTACATACCAATCTTGCTTTATTTTTGACTACCTGTCCGTCTTCATTCAATTTGTTTCAAAAAATCCATTTAGTCCCGATTATATTTTTATTTGCAGGTCTAGGTACTAACTCCCAAGTTTCATTTTTCTCGATCTGATCTAATTCTTCATTTATTGCCTTCATCCAACTTTCATCTTTGCTTTGCATCAGCAACATTTTTGGGCTCAATGCTGGATAATAGAGAGTAGTTACTTACTACTCTTCTTCTTGTCTGAACACCAACTTTGGGGTCTCCAATTATTTGCTCTCTAGGATGATTTTTCTACCAGCTGCTTGTTTTGAATTTCTTATTTTCTTCCACTTCTAAATCACAACTTAAATCATCTGAGTCAATTTTCTATATCTTTTTCATTTCGTTTTCCTCATCTCCTTCAATAACCTCTTCATAAATTGGGTAGTTCTTTTCATAGCTAATTACTCGTTCTCTACCTTCATCAAATTTAACATCGACACTATCCACAATTTTCTTTAGCCTCTTGTTGTAGCATTTGTAAGCTTTGCTTTTTGATGAATAACCAACAAAAATACCTTCATCCGCTCTATCTTCAAACTTACCAAGATTATCTTTAGTTCTTTTGATGTAGCACTTGCTACCAAAAACTTTGAGGTATTTTGCTGTTGCCCTTTTACCGAACCACAACTCATAAGGAGTTTTGCTTTCATGTGTTCTCAGCATGTACCTATTTTGGATATACACCATAGTATGGACTGCTTCTTTCCAAAATCTATCTGCTACTCTACTTTTAGCCAACATAGTCCGTGCCATTTCCTACACTGTCTTGTTCTTTCTTTCTACCACTCCATTCTGCTGAGGTGTCCTGGCTGCTAAAAACTGTCTCCTAATACCGTATTTTTCATAGTACTCTGTAAACTCCTCTAAAATGAATTCTCCTCCTCTATCTGATCTTAAACATTTGATCCTCTTTCTTGTTTCATTCTCAACATGGTTTTTGAAAGTCTTGAACTTTTCAAAAGCTTCTGATTTATGCTTCAAGAAAAATATCCATGTCATTCCGGAATAGTCATCAATGCACAACATAAAATATTTGTCACCATTTATGCTTTGTGTTCTCATGGGTCCACATAAATCAGTGTGTATTAGTTCCAAAGGTTTGCTTGTGTAGTACTCTTTTGTTTTGAATGTGACTCTAGTTTGCTTCCCCTTTTGGCATGAAGCACAAATGTTGTTTGTAGGTTTGCTGATGGTGGGAATATCTCTCACTGCCCTTTTTGAGTTGATTTTTACTAGATTATCAAAATTGATATGACCGAGTCTCTTGTGCCACAACCAATTTTCTTCTTCCTATCCAATAAAACAAGCTCCTTCTAAAGTCTCTAAGAGCGTGTACAGGTTTCCAGATGTCCTTGATCCAGTTGCTATCAATTTTCCACTGTTTGTTTTTCTGACTTCACAACCCTACTTCATAAAAACTACTTCATGACCTTTATCACAAATCTAACTTACGCTCAACAAGTTATGTTTCAAACCATCCACAAACAAGACTTCTTCTGACTTAATTTTTCTATCACTAATTTTAACTGAACCTTTGCCAACTATCTTAGCTCCATCATTATTTCCAAACTTTATTGAACCACCTTCATATTTTTGTAACTTCTCAAATTTCTGTTTGTCACCTGTCATATGACTGGAGCATCCACTATCAAGTATCCATGGTACATATTTATTCTATGCTTTAAATGTTGTTTGTACGATTAAGGATTCCTTTTCTTCCTTAAGTCGCTCTTTTTCTTTCCACTCCGATTTTGATAGTAGTTTTGGGCTCTTGTTTTGCCTTTCCCTTATCAATAGCTTGTGCATGTTTTTTGGGAAGTTTTCTATTTTGTCTCATCCTATTTGGTTGAAATTTTCTTCCTTGAAATTGATTTGATGCAAATGTACTTCTACAGTTTCTTGCAATGTGCCCAAAATTATGACAGTTATAACATTCTACTGTATAATTCATCAAAGGAGAAAAAGCATTTCTACTAGTGAAATTCCTTGGTCTTACATTATATTTGTAGTCTGAGATTTTATGTCCATAGCCATTGCATTTAAAACAGAAACCAGAAAAGGGATAATTGAACCTGGGTGATGGTCTTTGCCATGTTGCCGTAGGAGCCATAGGTCTTCTTCTTCTTTGATGTGTGACATTGGTGAATCCATCATTGTCAATTCTCCTTTCGTGCCTGGCATTATTGCTTTCTTTTGCATGAGACATTTTTCCTTGATCAACTTTGTTTCTTATCTTCATTCTTTATGGATTCTACATTTTTGGCCTTTGATCCATTTGATGATTCTCCTTCGATGAAACCCAGACCAAATTTGATGCCTGCAGGCCTTTGGTCATTTATAATCTTATCCAGCTTCATAGAACTTTCTTCGCGTTTGTGATAGCAACTAATTTTGTGATTCATCTCTTCTATCTACGTCCGTAAACCAACATTCTCTTCTTCTAGTTTGTAGCAATAATCTATTTTCATGGTAATTTGTACTTCGAGATCTTCAGATATTTTCTTGTATTCTTCTATCTGTACTTTTAGACTAGTTATGATTTCGTTTGCATCCTCAAGCCTTTTTGAAATTTTCTTATTCTTTTTTCTTTCTATCTTCAATTCATCCAGAGCTGCAATTAGTTCCTCTTCCAAATTTACTTCTGCATCAATTTCTTCTTCATCACATTCCTGTTCTTTTTCTATTTTTTCTTCTTTGAGTGCCATGAAAAGAGCTTCACCTGTTTCCTTTTCAGAATCCTCACCGGAGTTGTCTTCTGATGAACTAACATTCTTGGAGATGAAACTTTTCTTCTTGAAGTTGCCTTTTCTGAAATTTGTTTTTTTCTTCCAGTCACTTCTTTCTTGGTGCGATCCTTCATCACTTTTGTTCTTCTCATTAAGTGGACATTTAGCTGCAAAATGCCCAATGCCTCCACAATTGAAACATTTAAACGGTAACTTTCCTCTGTATTTTCCTTTTCCCCTTTTTAGTTTTCAAACGAAGTTTGCTTCCATTTCATCTGATGTCTCTTCTTCCTCGGATTCTTGTTTTGCTTTCATATTTTTATGGGCTTTAAAAGTAGCTTCTCTGTCTATGGGTTTAGATCTTCCTATCCTCATCTCATATGCAGTCAAAGAACCATACATCTCATCTATACTAAAATAATTTAGATTTTTAGCTTCTTCTATCACTGAGACTTTAGAATCAAACCTTTGAGGAAGAGATCTTAATACCTTTTTCACGATGGTAGAGTCTTCGATATCCTCGTCGAGTCCTCTGATCACATTAATGATTCCATTAACTCTCAGCATATATGCCTCAATGTTTTCATCGTCATTCATCTTTAATGCTTCGAACTAAGCTCGATGTGTCTGTAACTTGGCCTCCTTGATCTTATCGTCTCCTTCATGAATACTCCTCAGTTTGTCCCATATTTCTTTTGTCATTTTACAGCTCATGATCTTTACTAGTTCACTGTCTTCTAATCCGCACATGATAGCATTCTTTGCTTTTGAGTTATTTTCAAACAGTTTCTTTTCGTCAGCCTCTTTTGGAGGAGTGATGGGTATTGTGTATCCACTAACTACTGAATCCCGGATGTTGTATCCCAAAGCACAGAGATATGTCTGCATCTTGATTCTCTAGAACGCATAATTAGATCCATCAAACAATGGTGCTTTGTTTGATGAGAAGCCTTCACCACTTGCCATTGTGTTACTTCCAAGATCACCCTAGCCGGTTAAGCTTGTACAGGAACTTAGCTCTGATACCAATTGTTAGTCTTAGAATGACACTAAGAGGGGGGTGAATCAGTGTAGCTCTATAAACTTAAATTTATAGCTCTTAATATCGTAGCAATTAAAACTTATTACTAGATACAACAAGTATAACAAAAGAGCATCACACAACACAAGATTTAATGAGGTTCACCAATGTGGCTACTCCTCAAAAATTGACTGCTTGGACTACCATCCAAATCTAGCCTTTGCAAAGCACCAACTTTACAATCAATTTACCAGCACCCACTAGAAGGAGCACCAACCCCTGATTTATTTGCACCAATAGAAAGGAGCACCAACCCCTGATTTACCAACACCAACTAGAAGGAGCACCAACCCCTGATTTATCTGCACCAACAGAAAGGAGCACCAACCCCTGATGCCAAGTTGTAACCTGGACTTCAATTTGAATCTATAAGTTTGATAGTAAGATACCTTTGCTTTTGCAAGACCCTAACTGGTCTTCTTCACCTTTGCATTCTCTACGCACTCTGCTCTCTCTGCGTAATCACTTCGCACACTCTACTTCGTTTTAGTCGAACTTCACGATCATCTTCTCCCTTTTGTGCACTTTACTCTCTTTATGAATTTTGCACTTAGCATGATTCAACTTGACTTTCTCTCTACACACAACAATCGTATTTCACACACCTTCGACGCACATTCGACATCCATCTCAATTCTCCAAATAGCCCTCCTTTTATAACAATATTTTTTATGATGAAAACCCTAATCTTAGTCGGTTGTAAATCCTAATCTTAGTTGGCTTTCATAACAATTGTAAACCCTAATTTTAGTCGGTTGTCATCGGTATTTGTCGGCTTCAACTCAAGAAGATGTTCGGTTTATCCATCGCTTGATGATTTCATTATGGACAAACCTTGTAACCGCCATACTGACTTTTGATCACTCTTCGTATTTTAGTAGTATGAAATCACTCTGTAACTACCCCTATAAATGTCGTAGTGATGTCGGTCCACTGTCATACTTCTCATTTCAGTCGGGTTCTCCTTCTTGACTTGTGCATTTATGACCTGTCATGAAATCATGACATTTTTGCCTCTATAGCTTCTTTTGTTGTTGTTGCCACAAAAATACATGTTGTGATATCATGACACTTTCACCTCTGTACGCTTTCTCTATTCTTTTGTCGTGATATCATGACATTTCTGCCTCCGTAGACTTCGTCTTTTCTTTTGTCGTGATATCATGACATTTTTGCCTTCGTATACTTCGTCTTTGCTTTTGTCACGATATCGCGACACTTCTGCCTCCGTAGTCTTCAACTTAGCTTTTTTCATGAAATCGCGACACTTCTGCTTCCATACTTAGCTTCTTTGCTTTTGTCATGAAATCATGACACTTCTACCTTCGAAGTCTTCTTCTTTGCTTTTGTCATGAAATCATGACACTTCTGCTTTCGTACTTTACTTCTTTGCTTTTGTCGTGAAATCATGACACTTCTGCTTCTGAAGTCTTGCTTTCTGCTTTTGTCGTGAAATCATGATAGTTCTGCTTCCGTACGCTTCCTCTCTTTCTTTTGTCATGAAAATGCGACATGTCGCGATATCGTGACACTTTTCAAACTTACTTTCTCTCTCTTGTTTTAGTCACGAAAATGCGACATGTCACAAAATCGTGACACTTTTCCAACTTACTTTCTCTCTCCTATTTTAGTCATGAAAATGCGACATGTCATGAAATCGTGACACTTTTCTTACTTGTTCTCTTTCTTCGAACTTGTCGTGAAATCGTGACACTTCTTCCTGCTTTCTCTTTTTCTTCCAACATGTCACAAAATCATGACAGTTTTTCCACTTGCTTTTGATATTCTCACAATGACATTGAGAGGGGGGGTGAATTAGTGTAGCTAAAAATCTGATCTGCAATTCTTAAAACTAAAGCAAAGAAAATTAGAAAACAGATAAAGCAATAATCACAAGAGAGCACACCACAACACACAATGTAATGAGGTTCACCAATTTGGATACTCCTCAAGAATGACTGCTTGGACTATGGTCCAAATCGAGCCTTTGCAAAACACCAATTTTACAATCTATTTACCAGCACCCACTGGAAGGAGCACCAACCCCTGATTTATCTACACCAACAGAAAGGAGCACCAACCCCTATCCAAGCACCTACTTGGATCCCTATTTTGAAAGCTATATTAATCACATACAAATGTCTTCACTTTTACAAGACCCTAACTGGTCTCCAATTTATCAAAATACAATAAACACTTACTGCTCAGCTTGTCACTCTCTTACAGCACTCTTCTCACCCTTTTTCGATAGCACTTTCACACATTCAGTGACAACCTTATTCGACACACAGACCTACTTTCATACCATATTAGTCTCTATTTTTAACTTCCCATTTTATGCATGTAACCCGTAACTATTTCTTAAATATTCTCTTCTGCCACTTATCAACTGTAACTGCATCTTTATGTAACTCTTTTTGCATATATAGAGTGGGCATTTCGTTAAACATGTTACATGCAACATATAATTCTACCATGACTGTTCGTATTCTTTTCTGAGCATGCATGCATTTTTTTATTCTATTTATGCGACTGTTCGATTTCTCCTTCTTCGACTGTTCTTAAAATAGCTGTATGATTTCTATCTATAACTGCACCTGTAACTGTCACATTTACTCCAGTTAACTCTTCTTATTTTGGCTACATGCTTTTTTTCTACAACTGCCCCTTTAAATGTTGTTATGTTCCAATTAACTGTTTGTTATCGTACTGTTGTGACCTGTTATGAAATCGTGACACTTTTGCATCTTTCTGCCCTTCTTGCCTTTTACCCGCAAAAACACATGTCATGAAATCATGACAGTTTTTGCCTCCTTGTTCACTTCTTCGCTTGCACCCACAAAAACCAGACATGTCACGAAATCATGACACTTTTTTCTTTCTTACACTCTACTTGGCTTGCACTAGCGAAAACTAGACATGTCACGAAATTGTGACACTTTCGCCTTCTCGCTACTCTTCTTGGCTTCAACCAGCAAAAATAGAACATGTCGCTGCCTTGTGCCTTTTCTGTCTTTGGCCAGTGAAACCACAACATGTCACAAAATCATGACACATTCGCTGCCTTGCGCCTTTTCTGTCTTTGGCCCACAAAAATGGAACATGTCGTGAAATTGTGACACTTTCTCTCCTTGGTGCTTTCTCTTCGATCCTGTCGTGAAATCATGACACTTTCTCTCCTTGGCACTTTCTCTTCGATCCTATCATGAAATCGTGACACTTTATCTCCTTGGCACTTTTCTTCTCATCGAATCACGAAAACCTGACATGTCATGAAATCGTGACACTTTCTCTCCTTAGCACTTCCTCTTGGAACCTGTCATGAAATTGCAACACTTTTCTTTGCGCACTCCTTCTCCTCGAACATGTCATGAAATCGTGACAGTTTTATTTGCCTGTGCCTCTTCTTCAAACATGTCACAAAATCATGATAGTTTTTCTACTTGCCTTCTTATCTACCAACATGTCACGAAATCGTGACAGTTTTCCTTGCACCTTCTCTCTCCTTGGCCATGTCACAAAATCGCAAAAATTTTGCTTGCGCTTTCTCTCTCCTTGGCCATGTGATGAAATCATGACAATTTTGCTTATGCCTTCTCTCTCCTCATCCATGTTCTGAAATCATGAAAATTTTTCTTTCACCTTCTCTCTCCTCGGCCATGTCGCAAAATTGTGACAATTTTTCTTGCGCCTTCTCTCTCCTCAACCATGTCACGAAATCATGACAATTTTGCTTGCGCATTCTCTCTCCTCGGCCATGTCGTGAAATCATGAAAATTTTGCTTGCACCTTCTCTCTCCTCAACCATGTGAAATCGTGACAATTTTGCTTGTGCCTTCTCTCTCCTTGGCCATGTCACAAAATCATGAAAATTTTGCTTGTGCCTTCTCTCTCCTTGGCCATGTCACAAAATCACGACAGAAAACATGTCGCGATATCATGATAGTTTTCTTACTTGTCTTTTTCTTTGATTTTATGAATCTGGGCCACTTTTGTCTTCTTGGAAATTCACTGTATATGTTCTGACTGACCTCTGAACTCCTGTCCACTACATCAACTACATCAAATGATCTATCTGTCTGTGTTGACAACAATGACAATACTTTTTCTGCACCTTGCTCAACAATCTCCCCCTTTAGAATTGTTGGCAACACTCATGCACTCTCCTATAATTCTTCTCCCCCTTTAACAATAATACCAAAGGGCTGCTGCAGACTCCCCTTGAGTCTATGCACAACATTCTCAGATACACATTGTTATAGTTAGCAAAAATCATGAATATGAGCAAAACTATAAACATAGGCATAAATGCTCCCCTTGAGAATGTGATCTCAATTGATAGTCAGTTCTTGGGAAATGTGACTACTCCCAACTTACTCCGAAGGTACTCAAAAACTTCCTTTGGTAATGGTTTTGTGAATATATCTGCTACTTGCTCTGTAGTTGAAAAAAAATCCAATTTGACCTCCCCTTCTACAACTTTATCCTTCAAGAAGTGATACCGGATTGCAATATGTTTGGTTCAAGAATGCATAACCGGATTCTTTGATATGTTAATAGCACTAGTGTTATCACATTTAATTGAAATTAGCTCTTTGAAGTGAATACCCAGATCTTTCAGGGTTTGTCTCATCCATAATATCTGTGTACAACATGTTGTTGCTGCAATGTATTCTGCCTCTGCTTGTGGATAGTGAGACCGATTCTTGTTTCTTGTTGTGCCATGCTACCAGCCTGTCTCCAAGATAAAATGCTCCTCCACTGGTACTCTTTCTGTCATCAATACATCCTACCCAATCTGCATCAGAATATGCAATAAGAGTAAAGTCTTTACCTTTTGGGTACCATAACCCATACACCATAGTGCCCTTGAGGTACCTAAAAATCCTCTTTACAGTTGTCACATGAGTCTCTTTGGGACTTGCCTGAAATATTGCTACCATGCATACTGCCTGTAAGACATCTGGTCTGGTAGCTGTTAAATACAGTAGACTTCCAATCATAAATCTGTACATGATTTGATCTACATCTGGAGATTTGTCATCGTTGCTCAACTTGTAGCCTATTGTCATTGGAGTGCTAACAGGTTTACTATCCTCCATTGTGAACTTTTTCAACATTTCTTTCACATATTTAACTTGAGAAATAAAAATGCCCTTTTCACTTTGATTGACTTGCAGTCCGAGAAAATAAGAAAGTTCACCAATCATAGACATCTCAAATTCTTTCTTCATTTTATTTGCTATGTCACTATAGGACTTATCATTGCTATTGCCAAAAATGATATCATCTACATAAACAACAAGGACAATAAGATGGCCATTCTCTATTTTGACATACAAATTGTTGTCCACCAAACCTTTCTTGAACCCCTGTTGAATCAGATAGTTATCCAGCCTTGCATACCATGCTCTGGGTGTCTGTATCAAGCCATACAAATATTTCTTCAACTTGCAAACAAATTTAGGATTATCACCGAGTTGGAACCCATCTGGCTGCTCAATGTAAATCTCTTCTTTTAGTTTTCCATTCAGAAATGCTGATTTTATGTCCATTTGATATACTTTGAAATTTTTATGAACAACTAAGGCTAGAAACATTCTGATTGCTTCTAGTCTAGCTACTGGTGCAAATGTTTCCTCAAAATCAATACCTTCAACCTGTGCATATCCTTTACAGATCAGTCTTGCTTTATTTCTTACAACCTGTCCATCTTCATTCAATTTATTTCAAAAAATCCATTTAGTACCAATTACATTTTTATTTGTCGGCCTTGGTACTAACTCCCAGGTTTTGTTTTTCTCAATCTGATCTAGTTCTTCATTAATTGCCTTCATACAAATTTCATCTGTGATTTCTTCAGCAACATTTTTGGGCTCAATGCTAGATAATAGAGAGTAGTTTTGTACTACTGCTCTTATTGTCTGAATACCAACTGTTGGGTCCCCAATAATTTGTTCTCTGGGATGATTTTTCTGCCAACTGCCTATTTTGAATTGCTTGTTTTCTTCATCTTCTGAGTCAATTCTTAAATCAACTGGGTCAATTTTTTTATTCTCTTCTATTTCCATTTCTTCATCTCCTTTCAACAACACCATTCTGCTAAGGTGTTCTTGTTGCTGAAAACTATCTTTTGATCCCATATTTTTGATAGTATTCTAAAAACTCCTCTGAGATAAACTCTCCTCCTCTGTCTGATCTTAGGCATTTAATTCTTTTTACAATTTGATTCTCAACCTATTTTTTAAAAATCTTGAACATCTCAAAGGCATCTGATTTAAGCTTTAAAAATAGTACCCATGTCATTCTGGAGTAGTCATCTATGAACAGCATAAAGTATTTGTCACCATTTATGCTTTGTGTTCTCATGGGTCTACATAAATTAGTATGTATCAGCTCTAACGGTTTGTTGGTGAAGTATTCATTTGCTTTAAATGTGGATCTAGTTTGCTTCCCTTTTTGGCATGAAGCACATATGCTATTTACTGGTTTGCCAATGGTAGGTATATCTCTTACTGCTCTTTTTGAACTTATTTTTATCAAATTTTCAAAGCTAATATGACCGAGCCTCTTATGCCACAACCAATTTTCATCTTCCTGTCCAATCAAGCATGCTTCTTCTAAAGTTTTTGAGAGAGTATATAGATTTCTATAAGTCCTCGATCCAGTAGCTATCAGCTTCCCACTATGTGCTTTTCTGACTTCACAGCCCTACTTCTTAAAGATGGCTTCATGACCTCTGTCACAGATTTGACTTACGCTCAGTAAGTTGTGCTTCAACCCAATCACAAACAGAACTTCTTTGGAATTGATCTTTCCATAACTTATCTTGACTAATCCTTTTCCAACTATCTTGGCTCCATCATTATTTCCAAACTTTACAGAGCCGCCTTCATATTTCTGTAATTTTTCAAATTTTTGTTTATCTCCTGTCATGTGACTGGAGCATCCACTATCCAATATCCATGGTGCCAATTTGTTCCGTGCTTTGAATTTTGTCCGAACAATCAAGGATTCCTTTTCTTCCTTGGGTCGCTCCTTTTCCTTCCACTCTGGTTTGGCTACAGTTTTGGTCACTTGTTTAGAATTTTCTTTGTCAGTAGCCTGTGCATGTTTTTCTGGGAATTTTCTATTTTGCCTTAAATTGTTTGGTTGAGTTCTTCTTCTCTGATATCTGTTTGCTACATATGTGCTTCTATAGTTTCTTGTAATGTGTCCAAAGTTATGACAATTATAACATTCTACTACATAATCCATCAAGGGTGAAAAGACATTTCTACTAGTGAATTTTTTTTGTCCTATATTATGAATGCAGTTTGAAATCTTATGACCGTAAGCATTGCATTTAAAATAATAACCAGAAAAGGAATGATTGAACCTGTGAATTGGTCTTTGCCACTTTGTAGTAGGAGCCACAAATTTTCTTCTCCTTTTATGTGTGACTTTTATGAATCCCTCATTGTCAGCACTCTTCTCATGCCTGGCACTGTTGCTTTCTTTTTCCTGATTCATTTTTCTTTGATCAACCTTGATCTTATCTTCTTTCTTTACTTGTTCTATAGTTATGTCCTTTGATCCACTTGACGATTCTCCTTTGACAAAGCCCAAGCCAAACTTGATGCTTGTAGTCCTCTGACTATTTATAATCTTTTCAAGCTTTGTAGAAATTCCTTCAAGTTTGTGATAGCAACTCAATTTTTGATTCTTTTCTTCTAGCCGCATTCTTAGAACAACAATCTCTTCTTATAGTTTGATGCACTTATCTATTCTCATGGTTAATTGTACTTGAAGTTCTTTAGAAATTTTCTTAAATTCTTTTGTCTGTACTTTCAAAATGTTTATTATGTCATTTGCATCCTCAAGATTTCTTGAGACCTTATTATTCTTTTTCCTTTTTGTCTTCAACTCTTTAAGAGCAGTAACCAACTCTCCTTCCAGATAAACTTCAACCTCATCCTTACTTTTTGTATCACCTTCCTATTTTTCTTCTATTTTTGCTTCTTCAAATGCCATGAATAGAGCTTCACCTATTTCTTCTTCAGAATCTTCACCTGAGCTATCTTCAGAAGAGTTGACATTTTTGGATATGAAACTTTTCTTTTTGAAATTGCTTTTCCTAAAATTTGGTTTCTTCTTCTAGTCACTTCTTTCTTGGTGTGACCCTTCATCACTTTTGGTTTTCTCATTCATTGGACACTTAGCTGCAAAGTGATTGACCCCTCCACAATTGAAACACTTAAATGATAACTTTCCTCTATACTTTCCTTTTCCCTTTGTAAGTTTTTGAACAAAGTTGGCTTCTATTTCATCCGATGTCTCTTCATCCTCAGATTCTTGTTCAGATTTTATGTTTTTGTGTGCTTTAAAAGCAGCTTCTCTATCTATGGGCTTAGTTTGTCTTATTCTCATTTCGTATGCAGTCAAGGAACCATGCATATCGTCCATGCTAAAATTGTTTAGATCTTTAGCCTCTTCTATTACAAAAACTTTAGAATTAAATCTTTTGTGAAGAGTTCTAAGTACATTTTTCATGACAACTGCATCTTCGATCTCTTTGCCTAGTCCTCTGATTGCATTAATGACTCCATTGACTCTCAGCATATAGGCCTCTATGTTCTCATCGTCATTCATTTGTAATGCCTCGAACTGATCTCGATGCGTTTGTAGCTTGGCTTCCTTGATAT
The DNA here is from genome assembly GCA_028583015.1 of Wollemia nobilis. Taxonomy (NCBI): domain Eukaryota; kingdom Viridiplantae; phylum Streptophyta; class Pinopsida; order Araucariales; family Araucariaceae; genus Wollemia; species Wollemia nobilis. The sequence continues at coordinate 13,415 of JAQPPZ010001773.1, read as the reverse complement.
TTTTGTCTCCTTCATGGATGCTCTTTAGTTTGTCCCACATGTCTTTTGCCGATTTATAGCTCATGACCCTTATTAGTTCACTATCTACTAGCCCACACATTATGGCATTCTTTGCTTTGGAGTTATTCTCAGCCTTTTTCTTCTTAGCAGTATCTGTTGGAGGAGTAGCAGGTACTGTGTATCCACTTTATATCGACTCCCAAATGTCATATCCTAATGCACTCATATATGTCTGCATCCTGAGTCTCCAGAATGAGTAATTAGTTCCATTGAAAAAAGGAGCTTTGTTTGATGAGAATCCTTCACTACCTGCCATTGTGTTCCTTCCAAGATCACCTTAGCTGATTAAGCTTGATCAGGAACCTTGCTCTGATACCAATTGATATTCTCACAATGACACTAAGTGGGGGGTGAATTAGTGTAGCTAAAAATATGATCTGCAATTCTTAAAATTGAAGCAAAGAGAACTAGAAAATAGATAAAGCAATAATCACAAGAGAGCACATCACAACACATAATGTAACGAGGTTCACCAATTTGGCTACTCCTCAAGAATGACTGCTTGGACTACGGTCCAAATTTAGCCTTTGTAAAACACCAATTTTACAATCTATTTACTAGAACCCATTGGAAGGAGCACCAACCCCTGATTTATCTACACCAACAGAAAGGAGCACCAACCCTTATCCAAGCACCTACTTGGATCCCTGTTTTGAAAGCTATATTAATGACATACAAATGCCTTCACTTTTACAAGACCCTGACTGGTCTCTAATTTATCAAAATACAATAAACACTTACTGCTCAGCTTGTCACTCTCTTACAACACTCTTCTCACCCTCTTTCAACAGTACTTTTACACATTCAGCGGCAACCTTATTCATCACGCAGACCTACTTTTATATCATATTAGTCTCTATTTTTAACTTCCCTTTTTACGCATGCAACCTGTAACTGTTTCTTAAATATTCTCTTTTGCCACTTGTCAACTGTAACTACATCTTTATGTAACTCTTTTTGCGTATATAGAGTGTGAATTTTGTTAAACATGTTACATGCAACATATACTTCTACCATGATTGTTCGTATTCTTTTCTGAGCATGCATGCATTTTTTGATTCTATTTATGCAACTGTTTGATTTCTCCTTATTCGACTGTTCTTAAAATAGTTGTATGATTTCTATCTATAACTGCACCTGTAACTATCGCATTTACTCCAGTTAACTCTTCTTATTTTGGCTGCATGCTTTTCCTCTACAATCGCCCCTTTAACTGTTATTCTGTTTCAGTTAACTGTCTGTTATCGTGTTGTTGCGACCTGACATGAAATCGTGACACTTCTGTATATTTCTGCCCTTCTCGCATTTTACCTGTAAAAATACATGTCGTGAAATCACGATAGTTTTTGCCTCCTTGTCCACTTCTTCGCTTGCACCCACAAAAACCAGACATGTCATGAAATTGCAACACTTTTTTCTTTCGTACACTCTACTTGGCTTGCACTAGCGAAAACCAGACATGTCATGAAATCATGACACTTTTGCCTTCTTGCTACTCTTCTTGGCTTCAACCATCAAAAATAGAACATGTCGCAAAATCGTGACACTTTCATCTTCTTGCTACTCTTCTTTGTCTCTTGCCCACAAAAATGGAACATGTCACGAAATAATGACACTTTCATTGCCTTGTGCCTTTTCTGTCTTTGGCCAGCGAAAACACAACATGTCATGAAATCGTGACACTTTTCGCTTCCTTGCACTTCTCTACCCTCTGCCTACGAAAATGGAACATGTCACGAAATTGCGACACTTTCGCTACCTTGTGCATTTTCTGTCTTTGGCTAGCGAAACCACAACATGTCACGAAATCGTGACACTTTTCACTTCCTTGCACTTCTCTGCCTTTTTCCCGTGAAAATGAAACATGTCATGAAATCGTGACACTTTCACTGCCTTGTGAATTTTCTGTCTTTGGCCAGCGAAACCACAACATGTCGTGAAATCGCGACACATTTGCTACCTTGCACCTTTTCTATCTTTGGCCCGTGAAAATGGAATATGTCACGAAATCGTGACACTTTCTCTCCTTGGTGCTTTCTCTTCGATCATGTCACGAAATCGTGACACTTTCTCTCCTTGGCGCTTTCTCTTCGATCCTATCGTGAAATCGTGAAACTTTCTCTCCTTGGTGCTTTTCTCATCAGATCACGAAAACCCGACATGTCACAAAATCGTGACACTTTCTCTCCTTAGCGCTTCCTCTTGGAACCTGTCACAAAATCATGACACTTTTCTTTGCGTGCTCCTTCTCCTTGAACATGTCGTGAAATCATGACAGTTTTATTTGCTTGCACCTCTTCTTCAAACATGTTGCAAAATCACGACAGTTTTTCTACTTGCCTTCTTCTCTACCAACATGTCACGAAATTGTGACAGTTTTCCTTGCACCTTCTCTCTCCTCGGCCATGTCACGAAATCATGACAATTTTGCTTGCACCTTCTCTCTCCTCAGCCATGTCATGAAATCATGATAATTTTTCTTGTGCCTTCTTTCTGCTCATCCATGTCGTAAAATCGTGACAATTTTGCTCGTGCCTTCTCTCTCCTCAGCCATGTCGTGAAATTGTGACAATTTTGCTTATGCCTTCTCTCTCCTTAGCCATGTCATGAAATCATGACAATTTTGTTTGTGCCTTCTCTCTCCTCAACCATGTCATGAAATCATGACAATTTTTCTTACACCTTCTCTCTCCTTGGCCATGTCACGAAATCACGACAGAAAACATGTCACGATATCACGACAATTTTCTTACTTGTCTTTTTCTTTGATTTTTTGAATCTAGGCCACTTTTGTCTTCTTGGAAATTCACTGTACATGTTCTGACTGACCTCTGAACTCCTGTCCACTGCATCAATTGATCTATCTGTCTGTGTTGACAACAATGACAATACTTTTGTTGCACCTTGCTCAACAACCTTTTTCTCTTCCAACATGTCTTGAAATAGCGATAGTTTTTCCTGCTTTCTCTTTCTCTTCCAACATGTCACGAAATTGCGACAGTTTTTCCACTTGCCTTTTTCTCTTCCAACATGTCACGAAATCGTAATAGTTTTTCTTATTTTTTCTCTCTCTTCCAACATGTCACGAAATCACGATAGTTTTTCCTGCTTTTTCTCTCTCTTCCAACATGTCGCGAAATCGCGACAGTTTTTCTACTTGCCTTTTTCTCTTCCAACATGTCACAAAATCGCGACAATTTTTCTTGCTTTTTCTCTCTCTTCCAACATTTCGCTAAATCGCAACAGTTTTTCCACTTGCCTTTTTCTCTTCCAACATGTCACGAAATCACTACAGTTTTTCCACTTGCATTTTTCTCTCTTCCAACATGTCACGAAATCGTGACAGTTTTTCCTGCTTTTTCTCTCTCTTCCAACATGTCGCGAAATCGTGACAGTTTTTCTTGCTTTTTCTCTCTCTTCCAACATGTCATGAAATCACGACAATTTTTCTTGCCTACTATATATGTCATGATATCGCAACACTTTTCTGACTTATCTTTTTTTTTTATCTTTTGCATATGGGCCACTTTGGTCTTCTTGAAAAATCACTGTACATACTCTGAATAACCTTTGAACTCCTGTCTTCTGCATATGAATAGCTTTTGAACTTCCTGTCCACTGCATCAACAGATCTATCTGACTGTGTTGACAAAAATGACAATACTGTTGCTGCACCTTGCTCAACATGCATTACCTATAGGGTTCTTTATCCCTATCAATCAGTGAATACTCCATCGCTCATCATTTCCCTTGACTTACCTTACATCGGATAACCCTTTTTTCCACTTAGGAGATATATTTCCTTTGAATTATTTCTGCCAATAATAGTACCTATCCCTGCATCCACAGTTACATTAGCAATATCTCATCCTTATAGACAAATTAGGTATATAAGAAAATATATATTTGGAAGGAAAGTGGTGTCTTAGCCACTTTCCCTTTGTAATCATCTTTTGCTCTAAAGATAAATATGACTAGCTACTTTCTCTAGTAGCTAGTACCAGTTCCCTTTCAGGTATGCTCTATTGTAGATTCTCTTCTTGTGCTATCATCACTTCTTGCTACACATTAGTCAATTCTTCCTCCACTAAAATAGGATTCAATTGAGTTCCTACTAGGTCCTCCTACCTTTTTAAGTGGTGTTACTTCTTCACTCATCTTCTATTCTACCTCATTTATTGTGTCTATCTCTGCATTCATCCTAAATCCTCTACTTTTGTAGTTGCAAGAATTTATTTAAATGAATATTCTCATTATGTTTGTGTGACTGAGGTTATTTCATATCAAAATTATGAGGGTACATCAAGTTATGCCAAGGATTCCCAAACTTGGGCTTCCACTCAAAATTTTGTAGGTCCAACATGAATAACACTACTTGTTCTCTCTATTGGTTTGCCTTAAACGACTCTAGTATCTCAAAGTATTCCTCGTGTATCCCCATCACTTATTAAAATGGTATAGTTTGTGCCTACTACAATGATTTCTCAATGTTATGCACCACTACTTGAATTTTGGTGATTTTATTTGTTGTCATCCTTTGAATGGACTCTGGTGACTATGACGATGATGGTACGGGTGGCAAAAACTTCCTCTACCTTATTGGTTGTGTAGCTTTCTTTTTTGGTGGTGCCACTTCTCTCTTGGTGTAGTTTTCTCCCCTTCAAATTCAAGTTAAGCTTTCTTAAACTATTATTTTACTCTTTGCTTTTTGGATTAGGCTTATTCACTTATGGTTTGGCATCTATCCACCTCAAAATTTATGGTGCTAACTCTAGTAAGTCCGTGGGAAGGTCCAATACTGGAATCTACACACCTGCCCTATATATGGGATCTAAAAATAGGCCAATCACATGGAAGACCATTGAGAAGTTCTTGGTGGTATGCATCAAATGTTTTTGGATACGTATTACCAAGTAGGTTATCTAATTATAAGCTACCTCCTTCTTGATGCCTTTTGAGTAGGGTATCAACCAAATTGGTAGTTTTGAAGCCCATTGCTCACTAGATAGCCTAGACATCATTACATTCATAATGCATTTAAGTCTCTTATGCAACAATTGAGTCAGTTTGATTCCACAACTTCCATGTGACAATAGATTGTTAATTTTTGCTTTAGAGTCATGACACTCTAGATCAATTATTGATTTTTCTTAGGGTTGAATCATTCATTTACTATAGGTTATCCCCCCTTCAGTAATCCAAATATTCTTCTAAACATTTTAGCTAAATACACCACTTGTATCTCCTTGTATTCCACTTGTACTATGCTTGATCCGATCATACATTACCAACATTTGCAACATATACTACTTATAAAATCCCTTATCAAAATTATGGAATTACAAGATAAATTTGTGAATCTCTAGCTCTAGCTTCACTCACGTGAATGATTCAATTTGAAAACAATGAGCATTCCTTCCCTTGGCCATCCTTTATAACTTGTGCCCATTTTCGTTGTCACCCATGCAACTGTTTAGCAACTACCACTTCTTGCTTCAACTATTGCATGTACACCACTTTGACATTTTTGCATGTAATTGTCATCCTTTTCTAATTTTATCTTATTCTTATTTCATATTTTTCCTTATTTTTTCATTTTTTTTACTTGCAACTTCTTCCCTTAAGTCATTGACATTGCATGAAGTGCATGGAAATGCCTATGCAAGCTTCCAACATTTTGGTCAACGCTCCTTCATGTTGATGACTACTATTTTTCTCACTTACTTAGTCCTCATTATCATAAATTGATTCTAGATGCTACCTACTATGATGGTTTCCTCAAATTCAGGGTATATTTGACCATTGATCCTACCTTTGATCATCCAGTCCTCACAATATGCCAATCTATCCTATCCTCCTCTCCTTGTCGACATCTTCTATCCATCAATAAATGACAAGAAGATCAAGGATTTGTTCTATTGTCATCATTATGATAGATCTCATATCTATCATAATTAAGATGGAACCTTTACTTGCCATCATTATGATGGATCTCACATTCATTGAATTCAAAAGGATACTCTAGTATAGCACTTGATAGTTTACCTTCTTATGTACTTCCAAAATTAATCAAAACCAATGCACATACTTGCTTCACAAAATTGGTCTATAGACCTTGCAAATTTATTTCTAATATCACCTCAAAACGAATGCATAGATTTGCTTCCCAAGATTGGTCTATAACCCTTGCAAGTTCATTCTCAATATGACTCAAAGTTAATGCACCAATTTGCTCTCAAACCCTTGTTAGTATATTTCCAAACCCTTACTCATATTTGCTTTTTCATTCAACAATAATTCACAATTGCTTCCAAATTCAATCAATCACTAATGCATATCAAATCAATCCTTATACCTCCAATCATATGACATCAAAAATATTTTATTCAAACAAAACCACCTTAAGAAAGAGTTAAATCACATACCTCTAAAAATTGCCTTGATAATGATGTGCTTCTATGAATTTTCCAAACCTATCTTTAACAAATAATTTTTCTTTCTTTTGCTACTTCAAAATAGGTTAGCACTTCTCCCTTTTAGTGTCAAATCATATACTCAAAATTCCTTATTAAAATATAAGTAATATTTTTTTTTATCGGTTAAAGAGGTTAGATTTCAATCGGGTTTTAACAAGGCCCCAAAACCTGATTACAAAATAGTAATAGATGCCAAAAGATCAATAAAATTTAGAACATAGTACCAACCAAAATATCATTCATTAAGGTTGTCCTTAGGAGGCAGCTAGAACAACAAAACTTAACAAAATAAACTCTTAAGAGGATCCAAAAAATAAAAGAAGGCATTAAGCATCAAATTGCAACCAACAATATCCTAGAATAGAAGGGAGACACTTAAACCTCCATATCAGGCTCAACAACAACTTATTGGAGTCTGTCATTGGAAGTATCCATTTTAGCATCATTTCCTTTAGTAGGGACATCCTCAGGAATAGTAGTTGCCTTTAAATATTTAGTAGGAGCACATCCTACACCATCAACGAATGATTTCCTGAAGAACCACATAACCATAAGCAATAAAATTTCAATCAATATCCAAGTAACCTTTTATCCCTTCTTTTATAATATTCAAAATATAAAATTGAAAGACCAAATATACACCTTATTTCTCCAACTTTAAAACATACAACATACAATTTTATAATACACAAATACACCTTATTTCTTCAACTTTGAAACATAAAATATAATTTTAATACAATAAAAAATTACTCCTTTTTTCTCCAATTTAAATCATACATACACTTTTCAGACAATAAAAAATACATCTTATTTCTCCAACTTGATCACATACAGAATGCAATATAAATAATTCATAATGAAGCACTAAAATCAATGTGGCACCTTATTACTCCAACTTTAATGAAAATTAAAATTTCTTTTGCATACCTTTCACCTAAAAACCTTTATTATCATGAACGGGGTTTGAACCCTGAACCTCCCAAATCGTAGTGCCTATCCACCACCACCATGACCAGCTAGGCTAGCCCAGTAGGTAGAAACTAGAAAGGTTACCCTTATATCTATATCCTCACATGCTTCCAAATTGAAACTACCACAATGTCTTCCTAGCCAAAAATACACCCGATAGAATTTGACCTTCGGATCTCTCCCATGGCAGGATCTTTGCACGATCTAGCCAACTGACTAGGTTGCACACCAGCTTGAGAACCAAATGCACACAATAAAAATTTCACCCCTTCACACTTCATGAAATGGATACACAACAAAAATACGATGCAACTGGAAATCGAACTCAACACTCCTTTCTCTGTAGCACCTTATCCAAGGCTGGACAACCATTTGGGATACCCCAACGGTTGGAACAATACAATGAAACCTCATTTTCTTGTTCAAGCTTTAGAACCCATGAATTCTGCCTTCTTGTTTTTTGTCTTCTCCTTACCTTGAATTTTTAAAATGGTGCATAAGGAGATATCAAAATCATTTGCATTAGAAAATTGTTTGCATTAAAATATTTCAAACATTAGTAATCGTGGTAAGTAAATAAAATATTTTCTTCCATATAAATATATCTTTATTTTCATTATCGTGGAGTCAGCTTCAAAATTTATTTTTTGATTTTTAAATCCTTCAAATATGTTGGCGCCAAACCTTTCTTTTTAAATTATAATATAAAAATATTATAATAAACCCTTTGGCCTTCTCTTGTAGTATTTGGACCTTTGTCCATGCAAATTTTATAAACTCCACTTTTAAACCTTTTAAAAATTTTGGCCCTCTCTATAAAATTTTAAATCTTCTTAAAATTTTGGCCCTCTCTATGAAATTTTGAACTTTTTTTATAATATTTAAATCAATATTATAATCAATTTTTTTCAATAATTTTCCTTGCTTTGAGATATACCTTACCTTGAATAATTGTCCAACCTTACAAGATTATTTCTACCTTGAATACCATGCATCATTTTTACATCAACCCTTTGACATCAATGAAAACTCAATATGCTTAATATTTCCAACAATCTCTCCCTTTGTCATTGATGGTAACCCTTACAAAAAATTTCTTTTACTGCAATTGGATTCCCAAATTGCTCCCCCTGACAAGCTGCTCCTTACTGAAATCTCTCTCCCTTACTGAAATCTCTCCCCTTTGACATCAATGGTAGAGGGCTCCTTTTAGGGCTAAAAATAAAATACTTATCTCAGCCTCCTCATCACCTCCTTTTCTTGAGGTGATTAATTTTGGGACGGGAGTAAAGCTACTCCCAACTTACAATGCTCTTCTTATTTTTTAGTATTTTTCCAAAATTTTTAAGTCATACTTTTTTGAGCATTTTGAGCATCCTTTTTCTTGCTTGTCTTTGGAAGCTCCAAAATTTTGTTCTACACCACTTTGCTCTATATCCTAAATTATTGCATTTGTAACACCTAATGTTGTAGTCCTTGAAAGGTGTAAATGAATTCTTGGTGAAGCCATGATCATTTTTATCATGAACCCTATAATGTATAACTTTATGACCAAAATTATTACATGAGAAATAATAACCTTAGAAGAAATATTCATCTTGACTTGATCTCATGGTTCTTTCTTTGCTTCTATTGTGATGGTCCCTATTCCTTGATGATCCTTTGTTTTCTTCCTCTTTGATACTACCACTTCTCAAATTATCAGTATAGGTCTTAGGCTCTTCTTAAAATACCTTCTTTGATGCTTCTATTTATTTTGAGCTTGACTCCTCTTCTTGTACCTCTTGACCTTCCTCATAACCAAGTCCAGTCTTCATAAATGGAGATATCTATGTTTTTATAATATCATCCAAATATTTTGAGCTTTTTCTAAATTGATATATCTTATTATTGAATTTCTCAAGTCCCTTCCTTAGAATGTCAGCTTCATGTTCTAGTCTTCTACATTCTAGTTCTTTTACCTTTAATTGTTCAGCCATACCTTCTTCAAATTTATTTACCTCTTCATTCTTAAGTTTTAAATTGGTGAGATCTTGTAGAGGTTTTACCTTTGTCTTCTCATCCTCTTGTACTTGATCCTTCAATATTAAGTTCTTTCTTTTCAACTCTTCAAAATCAAGTTCCTTTTCCATATCAACTATGGCTTCCTCTTCCTTTTTTGAATATATCTATTTTCTAGGTCTTTAATCACAAGAGCATCTTATTTTTCTTCTTCTTGGGTTTTGACAACAAGAGCATCTTCATTCTCTTCTATGGCCAAAAATAGGATTTCTTCCTTTTCACTATCGAAGAGGCTTTCATCACTTTCACTTGAAGCACTACTTGCTTCTTCAACATAAAAACTCTTTTTGTAACTTTGAAAGATATTTTTCTCATGTTTGCCTTGACCATACCTATTTTTATTTTCATAATAAAACTTTCTTTCCTTCTTTTTTTGTAATAATTTTCTTCTTCACTGCTACTACCTCCATTTTATGGATAATTAGTTGCATAGTGACCAATGTTACCACAACTAAAACATTTCATAGTCTACATATTTTTGTGTTTTCTTGGATCCTTCTTATTTCTTCTCACAAATTTAACCTCTTCTTCACTACTTGATTCATCACTTGATTCTTGTTCTTTATTCTTTTTATTATTTGAATTTTTGAATGTTGCCTCTATTTTTTATGTTTGTTCTTTTTCTATCCTCATCTCATAGGTTGTGAGAATTCCATGTAACTCATCTATGCTTAAAGTTTTGAGATCCTTCATCTCTTCTATGTTTGAAACCTTTGCATAATACCTCATAGGGAGTGACCTTAATATTTTCTAAACAATAATAGATTCCTCAATATTTTCTCCAAGTCCATGAATAGTGTTGTAATAATATCTTCATCATCTTTCATATTCAAGTCTTCAAACTTCCTCCTATGTGTTTGAAGTTTTGCCATTTTGACCTTGTCATCTACTTCATATGTTCTCTATAATTTATCCCATATTTCTTTTGTTGAAGTGCATTGCATGACTTTCACAAACTCTGATTCACATAACCCACTCAAAATTACATTCATTTTTTTTGTGTGTGGAAAACATCCCAAAAGGGATGCCACTTTTGGGTAAGACCCAAGGAGGCAGGGGCACTCAAAATTACATTCGTTGTCTTGGTATTATATTCATATGGTTTCTTACCACTTGCATCTATAGGAGGAGTTGTAGATGGTGTGAATCTATTTTCAATGGATTGCCATGTATCATATCCATGTGTCATAAAATAAGTCTTCATCCTCACACTCCAGAAAGCATAGTTAGTTCCATAAAATAATGGAGCCTTATTTGATGAAAACCCTTCCTTATAAGACATGTGTATTCCTATAAGATATTCCTTCAAGTTGTTAGACTTTCATGAAGGAACCCACTTTGATACCAATTGAATAACACAAGCTTATATTGATAGGGGGTGAACAGTATAAGATCAAACTTTTATTTTTATTTCCAAAGTAATATCATCCAATATTATAAATTGCAATAATGAATTAATACACAAGTCATCACACACACATAAGAGACATAGTTTTAACGTGGTTCACCCAATGTGAGCTACATCCATGGAGAAAATATTTCTTATAAAATTTCTCAACAAATCTCTTAGAAATCAATTCCCTATTACAATGTTTATAGGAACCAACTCAAAGGAGACACCAATACCCTATGCTTAATTTCATGGACCTCTATCCATAAGAGACACCAATCCCATTTACTTTAGTTTGTGGACCTCTATCCATAGGAGACACCAATTCCCTTTTCTCTAGTTTGTGGACCTTTATTCATAGGAGACACCAATACCCTTTGCTCTGGTTCATGGATATCTATCCATTAGAGACACCAATCCCCTTTGCTCTATTTTGTGGACCTCTATCCATAGGAGACACCAATCCCCTTTACTCTAGTTCATGGACCTCTATCCATAGGAGACATCAATCACCTTTGCTTTGGTTCATGGACCTCTATCCATAGGAGACACCAATCCCATTTTCTCTAGTTGGTGGACCTCTATCCACAGGAGACACCAATCCCATTTACTCTATTTTGTGGACCTCTATCCATAGGAGATACAAATCCCCTTTTCTTTGGTTAATGGACCTCTATCCATAGGAGACACCAATCCCATTTGCTATGGTTTACTCCAATACCTGCTCTCAACTCTGCTCAAATTTACTCACTAAAACCTGCTCAAATATGCTCACAACTCTGCTCAAATCTCCTCACATAAACCTACTCAAATTTTCTCATAATACCTACTCAAATCTACTCATAACACCTCAAATATACTCATAACACCTGCTCAAATATGCCTTAATAACCTGCTCAAATATGCTCTCAAATATTACACACAAATGTTGCTCAACCTTCTTATAAACTTTGCTCAACCTACTCACAAACTCTGCTCAACTTGCTCATAAAAATTTCTCAACCATTCTTAATTCTTGCATAGAAACAATTACATATATCTTTCTCAAAAATATTTTCTTTGACTAAAGTAATTCAGACATATTCTACCCAGAATTCATTTTCTTTATGAACATATAGAGAATGATATGCATTACAAATACCCAATATATTCTTCTCACATTCATTAAGTTTGTTGCTTTCACATGTCTCATATTCATTGCATTCAACCAAATACACACAACACAAATTTCACCCCTTCATGCTTCATGAAATGGATACACAGTAGAAATACGATGTAGCTGAGAATTAAACTCAATACTCCTTGCTTTGCAGTGCCTTGTCCAAGTTTGGACAACCGAATGAGATACCTCAATGGTTGGAACAACACAGTGAAATCTCCTTTTCTTGTTCAAGCTTCAGAACCCACAAATTCTACCTTATTGTTCATTGTCTTCTCCTTACCTTGAATTTTCAAAATGGCACACACGGAGACATCAAAATCATTCACATTAGAAAATCGTTTGCATTAAAATATTTCAAACATTAGTAATCGTGGTAAGTAAATAAAATATTTTCTTCCATCTAAATATGCCTTTCTTTTCATTATTGTGGAGTCAGTTTCAAACATTATTTTTTAATTTTTAAATCCTTTAAAGACGTTGGCACTAAACCCTTATTTTTAAATTATAATATAAAAATATTATAATAAACCCTTTGGCCTTCTCTTGTAGTATTTGGACCTTTTTCCAAGCAAATTTTATAAACTCCACTTTTAAACCTTTTAAAACTTTTCCTTGCTTTGAGATATACCTTCCCTTGAATAATTGTCCAACTTTAGAAGAATATTTTTGCCTTGAATACCATGTATCATTTTAACATCAATGAAAACTCAATATGCTTAATATTTCCAATAATACCATATACTCCATCCTCTTATATAGGAGCATCGCTTGATGATGGTGAGTGTGGAGTTTTTCCCATGTGTGGTTTTTCTTGGTTGATTTCTATTGTGGACCCCATGCTAACTTTGGGGTCCACTCTGTAACAAACAATCCCATGTTAACTCTAGGGCCATTTGTTTCCAAAATTAATAGCCCCATTTTATCTTTGGGGTTCATTCTCTGCTCCTTTATTATTACCTAGTTTTTATACTCTATCGCATAAACCCTAAACACCTTGTGAGAGTAGCATTATGAGAGTTTTGACAAATTATCTCATATGTATCTCACAATGGCCCTCATGGTGGTATATAAAGCACAAAAAATACATGGAGCTTTTCAAATTAGGAAGTAGGTTTGTGGGTGAAATTCCCTAGTGGTAGTTGGTGAACCATCACCCAATACCTCAAATGGGTGAATCATGGCCCAACAATATGCTTCATAATCTCTTTTGGGAGCATCAATTGATGGTGGTGAGTGTGGAGTTCTCTTCATATGTGGTTTTTATTGATTTATTTTTCTTGTGGATATCATGTTA